>JBBPKC010000005.1:124895-206936 GCA_038089055.1 Tylopilus aff. balloui | reverse complement strand
GGTCAAGTTTACGCGCCCTGGCTAAACTCCCCCTGGCGTCTGTTAAAAAAACGGCCACTCTAATTTATTCCCCCCCCCCCCCCCCCCCCCCCGCAGTTAGTTGGCTGCAATATTCCCAGTCCGAGCGGGCTTCTAGAGCACCGTTACGAGCAGCATCGGCAGAACTGCAACACACAAGGCAACCATCGCCTGTCTACCAAACCCTGAAACAAGGCCATATCCGTCCGTTCAATTTACTCTCTTTTGTCATCTCAATTAATCCCCCTCAGATATATAACTCGCCCAATCGCATATCTAGCGTCTTCCCCCATCGACTATCAGCCTTGTTGTCATCCCGCTCGTCCGCCATTGCGACATTACTCGGATCCATCTCCCTCCCAAAATCGAATCATGGATCACTTCCACGCGCCAACCCCCCAGTCTGCCGCATCGATTCCACCCGGAGCTCTGGCATCATACTGTCATCAACCTGTGCCCGTGGTCTATGAAGTGCTGATGACTCCTCCCGTGTCTCCTGGTCATAGCGAGGATGGAACAGATCCTAGACGTGCGACGGTGCACCAGGAACGAGGTCCGTACACAGAGAAACCATCGCATCAAGAACACCAGCTACCACGGCACCAAGCTCCCATCTTGCACGCACCCTATCCTCACCGGCAACCTCGCGACCCTCAGCGGACCCTCACCCCACCTCCTCAGCCTACCCGTTCCCTTGAGAACGAACGAGTTCACGTCGAAAAGCCCGGCGTTTTGAAATTAACTGATTTTGAAGTGAGAGGGACTTTAGGTAAGATCTCGCCGTTGCTCCTTGCTGCTCTCTTCACTGATAACTTCTCTAGGCACGGGAACATTCGGTCGCGTGCTCCTAGTTCGTCTCAAGTCAGCAACTCCCGGATCTCAGAACATTTTCGCCATGAAGGTCCTCCGAAAAGTGGAGATCGTTCGCCTCCGCCAGGTCGAGCATGTCAATGCAGAGCGTTATATCCTATCGCGAGTCCGGCATCCATTTGTCGTAGATCTCTTCGCGACTTTTCAGGACAGCCTGAACATCTACATGCTCATGTCCTACGTTCCGGGTGGTGAACTCTTCACTCATCTTCGCAGGGCCCAGAAGTTTACCCCCGATGTCACGCGGTTCTATCTGGCCAACATCATCCTTGCCCTGAAGTACTTGCACTCCTTCAACATCATATACCGTGATCTCAAACCCGAAAACCTCCTTCTGGATTCGCGAGGCTATCTTCGCTTGACTGATTTTGGATTCGCCAAAATAGTTGACGATCGCACGTGGACCTTATGCGGCACACCAGAATACTTGGCCCCAGAAATCATTCAGTCCGAGGGCCATGGGAAGGCTGCGGACTGGTGGGCGTGCGGAATTCTGTGTTACGAAATGCTGGTTGGTTACCCTCCATTCTTCCATGAAACCGCATATGGCATCTATGAGAAGATCCTGAGAGGAGACATATACTGGCCACACACCATGGACCGGCTTTCGAAAGAACTCATCAAGGCATTTTTACACCCGGATCGTACCAAGCGCCTCGGGAACATGATCGGTGGTCCGCAGGACGTCCTCGATCACCCGTGGTTCCGTGGTGTGGACTGGGATGCACTAGAGCGCTGTGAAATCAAGGTGATTTTTCCCACTGCCATAACTGACTGATGGCCAACATTCGCTATCAGGCACCGATCATCCCCCATACAACGTCACTCGATGATACCCGACACTTCCTTCATCTTCCTCTCCCATCTTTGGACGATATGCCCGGCCTTGCTGCCGAGGAAGGCCCTCCCCCGATCCATCAAAGATTCGAACCAACTACATATCAGTTCCTTGAATTCTAATTACAATCGCCGTCGCTTGCGAGGGTTGATTTATAGCATATTTCGCTTGTTTCTGCGTCTATGTCATCATCTGATCCGCCTTCTGTTAACCACCCGGACCCCATACCCCCTCCGACGCGCCTATATTGTTTTTATCCTCACTCTTTCGTGTAGCTTTGATCTGCAGTATGCTGTATCCTTTATATCGTGGCCCTGGTTCAGGACCCTTCTCTCTGCTGTGTAGAACGATCTGGTAGCCTTTGCGTGTCAATATTAGTCGTGATCATGACTGTTCCAACTGTTTTTTGCGCGCGTACATTAATTTGCCTTTGTTGAATCTCAGGGCCTTTGCACAACAGAGCCAAACAAACGCTCTCAAAAGCTTCCAAAAAAGGCAACCGATTCAGAATTTTATACGGTCACATATGGCCCGTAGGCGAAAGAATCGGACGCATCTCAAGGGCGTAGGTGCGAACTTACATACTCATGACGACGTCCCAAAGTCCTTTATCATCAAGCATGGCATGGTTGGTTCTTCTCTAACCCAACTCGTCCGTGACCTGCGAAAAGTTATGGAGCCAAATACAGCCGCCAGACTGAGGGTTCGTACTGCCTTTCGCACTCATTTTCGGAATACGCAATGCTTTACGTTCGACCTTTTCAGGAACGCAAACGCAACAAACTAAAAGATTTCTTAACGATGGCCCCGACTCTGAAAGTGTCACATCTGGTGGCAATTACGCTGACCGACATCGCGCCATCCCTTCGCATCGCTCGTTTGCCATCTGGGCCAACGTTTAGCTTTCGAATCGAGCGGTACAGCTTGAAGAAAGACCTGCTGAGAGCGACCCGCTCATCGCGAAGTCAGGGCTTGGAGTATCTCACTGCACCACTGGTTCGTCACAACATTCACTCGTTACATATCCTCTATTTCCTCATCCCTCGTAGCTCGTACTCGCTTCTTTTCCTCCGCCGTCTCCGAATACACTCCCGCATCTACCACTTCTCATGAAGGCGTTCCAGTCCCTGTTCCCCCCACTTGCACCAAATTCGATGTCTCTCTCTGGGGCCCGCCGCATCGTCCTCGTCGCCTATAACGCAGAACGAGGCACCATCGACTTCCGTCATTACCTGATCACCGTCAAACCCCACGGTGTTTCCAAACGCGTTCGGCGAATCCTCGAAGGGGGGAAAAAGTCCACGGCCGCGTCCACGACCAGCGTGCTCGACCTTGGAAACGAAAAGGATGTCGCGGATTTCTTGCTCAGGAAACGGGGCGAGGGGGGACCCGCCAGCGAGGGTGGATACGAGTCAGCTGCTTCCTCTGTGTCGAGCGCTGCCGGCGACGATGCGGACGCAGTCTCATTAGCAGACGATTACGTGGGCAGAAACAACAAGAAGGGGCAGAAGAAGGCGGTGAAGCTGGACGAAGTGGGGCCCAGGATGGAGCTTAGACTTCTCAAGATAACGGAGGGCATCCCCGGGAAGGAGGGGGCAGTCATGTACCACGAATTCGGTTAGTGCAGTGTCCTTCGAGGGTTCATCGAGCCGGTTTCTAATGATCTTGATAGTTAAAAGGTCGAAAGCGGAGGTCGCCGCGCTTAAAGCGTCACATACAGCCAAGGAAAAGCTGCGTAAGCAACGAAGGGAGGAACAGGAAGAGAATGTGCGACGGAAGAAGGAAGCAAAACTAAAGGGACCAAAAGCCATGTCAGGAGTGGCCACGAACGGTCAATCGGATGATTGTGGAGATGAGTATGAACACGGGGAGGATGATGGATGGGACGAAGAGGAAGAGATTAGCGACGTGGACGATGACGATTATACTGATTCCGAGGACGAGAGCGAAGTGGAGCCTGTGCAACCACCAAGGAAGAAGACTAAATTTCGGTGAAGCGGTGAAGGATAGATTGTAGTGATGCGTTACCATGTACCCACTAAGCAGGAGTTGAAGGTGATACTTAGGATGGGGGAGCAATACCGCTTTCCCGAGAGGTAGGGCCGAATAGGCCACCAAATACACCTTCTAACCTCATTTTCACCCCTTCCCAACTATCCAAGGCAGGTCGTGCGTCAAGATAAAAGGAAACACCTAAAGGGCCATTGGTGCGGCCGGTGTAAAAGTCGATAACATAGCGGATCTTGGTACCGCAACGGTCGATGATCCAATCGTGGCGATCAAAAGGTGGTGAATAACTGAGGCACACACAAGTCCCATAAGTGCTTGTCAAGGACATGAAAAGATGCCTACCCGAGTAACGTCATCAACCTCGCTTTGGGGCTCAAGTCGTTTGGTCTCCCCCTGAAGGTGATGAGCTTGACGCCACCACACTTGTCTCCACCTCTGCCAGCTTCCCATTTCAGGACCTCAGCCCAAGCGCGTTCATTGACAGCATTGTGGATTGGCACGATTGTCTTCATGTCTTCAGCTTGGGGGTTGTGGTTCTTGCGCGCCATGGCTGCGAAGAACTGGGCCTCGGAAGGGTACACCCAATGAGCATCAGATGTTCGCGGTATCGACGAGACCTCGCGGGCCGTGGACAGCGAGGACTGGTTTGGCCGCGATATGCTCTTGCCTGAGAATAGAGATGACCAGGTAGACCGCGCGCCTTGTCCTACGGGACAGCTATCTGCTGAATGTTGACCATGGTCTGCTGGACATTTGTCAGTCATTGCGGCTGACGGAGGTGGGAGGATTATGTCATCATGATTTCCCCCGGTTCGAAACGTTAGCCGGTGATCCGGTTCCCTACCGTCATGATGCAGTAGACAACGGCCGCCGCGCATATATATATTTCCCTCCATCCGTTTCAAACCGTCCATCTACAATGCCGTCCTCAGAGCCTGTCTTCTCCACCCCCTTAACCAGGTTGTTCAAGATCAACCATCCCATCATGCTGGCAGGCATGTCAACTGGACCGTGTTTGCTCTACCTAGTATAGCCCTTGACGAACGTGACAGGAATGGGCGTCGCCGCGGGCCCAGGATTGGCAGCGACCGTAACTAACTCCGGAGGTATCGGCGTCATTGGGGGCGTTCGTCAAAGCCCAAAGGTGCTCCAGGAATCCATCGACGAAATAAAATCGTACCTCGAAGACAAGGATGCGCCTTTCGGCGTCGACCTACTTCTGCCCCAGGTGGGCGGAAGCGCAAGAAAAACCAACGCATGTCCATGTTCATGCCGGCATCCGGACACGACTCACTTCACCCGCTTTCGCAGTATGATTATACCAACGGTCAGCTCGACGAGCTGCTTGATGTCATCATCAACAGCAAGGCAGCTTTGTTCGTGAGCGCTGTTGGAGTGCCCCCCAAAACTGCTGTGGATAAACTGCATGCAGCCGGCATACCCGTCATGAAGCAAGTCTCTTCTGTTGGTTCGGCATCCAATATTAATCATTCTACATATATAGCATGATTGGACACCCAAAGGTGCGCTAGCGATACATCACTTTGCGCATCTCTCTCTCATGCTCTCAGCAGCATGTAAGCAAGGCACTTGCCCAAGGTTTGTCAACCCATTCGTTGCTCGCAACGTCGGAGTCGATGCCTCTGTCTCAGGCGTCGACATCATTTGTGCGCAAGGTGGTGAAGGTGGCGGTCATACTGGAGATATCCCATTTTCCGTCCTCATTCCTGCTGTGGTTGATTTGTGCAAAAATGCCAGGAGCCCTCTGACATGCGAGCCTGTCATTGTTGTCGCTGCTGGAGGCATTGCAGATGGTCGCGGCCTCGCGGCAGCTCTTTCGTGAGTCTTCCGTACCACCCCCAGCGCAGTCTATCCTGAGATTATCAAGGTACGGAGCAGACGGTGTATGGGTTGGAACGCGGTTTGTTGTCAGCGAGGAGTCTGGGGCTCCTCCCAAGCACAAAGAACTTCTGCTCAACGCCGGATATGATGATACCATTCGAACTCTTATTTATACCGGCAGACCGATGAATGTTTTAAAGACACCGTATGTCGCTGCATGGGAATCCCAGCGGCAGCAAGAGATAGCAACGCTCGTGTCACAAGGTAAAATACCTCACGACGTCGAGTTGGAGAAGCACCCAGATGAATCGCCTCAGGGACGGATGTGTAAGATGGTGGTGCACTTTTTCGTCTTGCATGTCTGATTGCATTTTCGTTAGGGCTGATGGGTAAAGTCGCCGGATCCATCAACGTAGGTTCTCTGCCATCCGTCTCCAAAGCTCACGCTTACACGGGGATCATAGGACATCAAACCTGCAAAGTTGATGTGCGATGATTACTTCGAGCATTGCGTGCTCGGATACTGATGACAGGACCCATAGTGTTGACGAGATGCTTTTGCAAGCAGCCTCGAGTCTGAAAGCGGCATCAAATCTGATGCTCCCGAAAGCCAGGCTATGAATGTCTGTTCGGTCTCATTCATTGATATTTAACTACAAGTCTGATCCTGGAACAAGTATTGGAGGGCGCATGTGAGGCAACGAACCTTTGGGAAATCCAATACCTCCGTGTACACTATAATATTATTGTATCCCCTCGCGGGACCAATCTCATTGGTTCGTCGTGGCACACGATGGTGCTATATGTCCTGTTTGAACTTGTCCTGGCCGTTGTTGCCACGGCACTTGTTGCAATCGTACTGACTAGTGATTCAAAGTGGTGTCTAACGAGCCTGTACCGATGGCTCATGGGACAGGTGTCCGGGAGGCACAGACTCCCAGACTACTCGAAGCTTACGGGATTCCCTGCTCCCAAGCCAATCTATGATTTCGACATCGACAGCGCAAAGCCCCGTCCGTACAGACCTTTCCGATGGGAGTATCATCAGACCATGTGTGAGTCAATCTGTCGATGCAATGTACACTACCTTGGCCCTGAAATCGAGTGTCCTTGGAGCCCTCAAGAAACTCGAGCCCGACTGGTGGATCGAGCTCGAGTCCACCTATCGCGAGCGCATCCGTCAACGCAAAAAACTTTACGCAGAGCACGGCAAACTAGTGATCGACGAGCTTCCCGGGAGTCGAGACGCGTCGAGGGAGTGCATGGAGATGGTCGTCCAATACGTATGCCAAAGATACCCGGACCAGTTCAGCTACGACAGCTGGACGGGGGTGTTCTCCAACAAGATCCTCGGCATCGAGGTCGATGTCAATGCCGTCCATCCACTCGTGTTTCTCCTCGAGCACGTTCCGGAGGATTTTTTCATCACGCACGAGGATTCCGAGACGGGTCTATACGTTTTGCGAGCCGCGGTGTCATGCTCGGCCATTGGCTGGAATATCAGTCAGAAGCTGGGAAGGCCGTTGCACGAGATACATGGCCCTGTCCCTGACTACAAGGAAAAGATGGCCTTTTCTATGGACAGGTGGTTTATCACCCTATCCGACCGATTGTCTCACCTCTCACGCTGGTTTGGCATAGGTATTTCTCAAGGATGCCCTGCAATAAACCCATCCAGCGTGGTTCTTGGAGTTTCGAGGTTGGAGAACCTCTCTTCTCCCAAACGGACGGAGCGGAATGGGAAGCTCGTCAACGGCAAGATCCTGACCTTTCGCTCACAGATGTATACTTGCGTGTCGACTGGCAGACATTGCGCCGGATGCCCAAGTCGGGCGCTATCGTCTTCAACTTTAAAGCCCTGTTCACGCCCATCAGAGATTTCCGACGAGAGCCTTTTATCCCTAAGCTTGTCCTCAAGGTACTGCTAGAGGGAAAGAAGTCGATCTTGGAATACAAAGGCACTTGCCACACGGGACACAAGGTCTTACCTGCCCTCATGGAGTGGGCGAAAGAGCAAGAGGAAGCAGGTCTGGTTCCGAAGGGTTGGGAAGTGAGGACACTGGATGAAGATCCATTTTACCCGGGATGGAAGGACCACTACCCGATCCATGCATAGGATTTACAGACATATATCTACTAGCTCAATCTCCTCCCATCAATTCAGCGAGCTCGCGTTCTTCTTCCTCCGTTAATTTACTTGCTGGTGCACTCCCAGCGGGTTCCGGAGCAGGGGCGATGACGACTGGCTCTACCGCGCAAGTAGGGTTCTCGGGCGTGGAAGTGGCGAGCTCTGATGAAATTCAATGCATTTGGGTCGTCCATATAATATATCGAACCTGCTTACCACTGAGGCGCCATTTGCGTATAGTCCCATCGAGACTGGTGGAGACAATCCACGGCTCGATTCTGGTCCGTCCGGCTGTATTTTTGCTCGTCCGAATCCAGAGTCTGACGGCCAGTACGTCATGCCAATGGGCATCGATCTCCCCGAGAATTTCAGGTTCGGATATGGTAGAAATGTCATATAAACGAATCACGTCCCCGTAGGCAGTGACAACGTAGGGCTCTGCAAGGGGTGTGAGAGATAATGGGAGGACGGCACGAACTGGAAGCGGGTGATTGAATGGAGGAATTGGTCGGGTCGAGGTCGAGGCGGGAGGGTAGGAGGTAATTTGGACCGTCTCATCGGAAGATGCTGATAGGAAGATAGGTCAGAGAAACGAAATGGGACGACTCGTACTCAAATTCACCCGTCCAGATCTGGCCAGCTTCATAGAGAATCTCGGCAACCCTTGTTCTGTGGTAGTCCAGTGTATCTTGCAAGTCGCTTCGCCATCGTCGGTTGTGTTTGGATTCTCTTTCGAGCTTCCACACCTTGATGACGCCTATCGTGTCAGCGGTCATCAATGTGACCGATGTATCTGAATGACCGACGCCGGCCAGACATTCGACAGGACGAGCATGCGCTGAGATGGATCCAGCAGATGTCAGTTTTCCCTCCGAGACATCGGTGAGGTCCCTGTGATCTGGTTTATTACTGTAAAACAAGAGTCCAGACGTCAATGAATTCATACCAAAATCGGACGATTTTATCCGAACTGCTTGACACGAGAAGTCGAGCGATCGGGAATACAAACAAGCACTTCACGAAGTCGTCATGGGCTGCTGCTGAACATATCAACGCTTTTGTCTGCAACGGTCAGGATGCTAGCCCAGTGGTGCGAGCAACAAAATCCACGGACATCAGTATTCCATACTTTGATTGACTGTGAACCAGTTCAGTGTCAACACAATGAACGTGGCGAGCGTTCTACTTGCCTTGTCCCAGGACCCCGTGATGAGTGCCCGACCGGCAGTGGCGAGATCACTCTTGAAGAAGGCCAGGCAAGTGACAGGCGCAGTATGACCCCTATATACTTGCAAGGTATTACCTGACTGATGGTGGGATTTGGCGAACGTTCAGCGGGAGACGACTTTGATGCCTTGCCTCCAAGTCAATCTTTTTGGCAACGTGCGTGTTTTCGGCTATCCAGGCCGCGTTGCCTTCGATGTGTATATCCAGGGCTTTTCCAGTCAGCTCGATAGGTTGGCCGAGAGCCCTTGTTCTCTCTGACTTTTGTCGGCGAGCCTTCAATGGACACTCTTTAGTGCAAATCATCGATGGCTATGACAAACAGCGTACCTCGTTGATCTTGAGCTCTGCTTCAGATCTGAGAAGGACCGTGTCCATGACCTACTTATGTCGTGGTCGTACGGAACGAACCAGTGCGAGGTTAGGTTTGGTGTCCGACTTAGAGGGCTCTCTTCATCTTATCTAATCTCTCCTTGACCGCGTCCATGAGCAAACGTCTCGCATCATTCAAAGGACCGTCGACCCCCGCATCTACGCCTGCTCTTCAGCCCATACAGGCCGTCCATCCCTTGTCTCCTTCTCGTCTCTCCGAGTCCACGTTCCACCGGAAGCTCAGGACGCTGCTCCAAGAACTACGTTCGATTGCGCAGACATGGGACGACGTCGTACTTGTCGACGGCCTGAAAGCTACGCATACGTTGGTCGATACGAGGACAGAGCTCGAGTACGTATGCACCATCCTGTTCCAAGCCAGAGGCCTCACGCGTTTACCTCGCCGTTCCAGTAACGCGCTTTCTCTCCTGCCCCCGAATGGCCAGCCGCGGTCTGAGATTGTTGGACCCAAGCTCGCCATCATGGATAGGAGTATAGCCCGGCTCGACGCCACGGCTGCGAAACTCGTAAGGTCCAGCACTTCTATGCGCAGGAGGCGCTGCCATGTAGTATTTCACAGCAAAAGTTGTTGCGCCGTGTGAGCACGGTACTAGACAACTTGGAAGCGCTATACCATGAGGCACAGAGGACAAAAGGTGCCAAGTGGTGTCAGGAGGAAGCGCTTTGGGTCTCGTGGCCACTCGAGAAATTCGGTGATATCATTTTCGCAAGGAGGTTTCATGCATCAACTAATCTTACGCAGTCAAGTCAATGGCAGCCGTCGAACCACCGTATCATCGGTCTCTTGCTCTCATAAAGGACATCATAGATAGATTGCGAAGTCATTCCGTCACGTTCGAGGCGTCTAGGGACGCCATCTCTCAATGGGTCGAACAGCCATACCTCGCCGAAGATGGGTGGGATGCTAAATGGGAAGATCTCTGTGCAGTCGAGATAGAAAGATGGGATGCAAGGTAACACTACACAAGGATACGATACAACAGAATCCCTACTAATACTCTTCGTCTGATATTTGGATTTCGTCTGCGTTTCCTTGTTGAGTTGGTTGTGCCTCAGTTCCTTCTGGTGAAGGAAGTGCCGTCTTCTTCGCAGCGACAAAAGCTGGGCCCTTGCTCGTATTGGCTTGCTGCTCGGCAGCGGCCATGGCATCTGTTGGTAGAACGGCGGGATCCGCGGATGCTCTATCTTTCTTGGCTGATAAGGTCTGTGCCGCGAGGTAGGATGCTTCCGTGTTGAACTGAGCTTGAACACTCCGTTTGATCCTTAGCATCTCTCGGAACGTGTCCTCCGAGCCGGTCTCGATTTCGAAGCTGTTCCACTCTGTCCAGAATTTAGGGTTGACCCGCGGATCGCAGAATTGTGAGGCATGAGCATAGATGGCACGAGCGCGGTCGATTTCCCCGAGCTTGCGCTCGAGAGCAGCGAACTGCAGGCACATTTCTGCGGTTTGCTTGTCTGGTAGCACCTCCAGTGCCCGTTCGTATATGGGTCGCGTGGCCGGTAGGCCATAGTTCGCCGTAGCCTTGGCAATGTAGATAGCGTACATCTGTTGTCGTTCAGCATCCAAGATCGTCCACCCTGATAGGACACGCATACCTCGAACTTGTCTTCATCAGCGACTACTTGCGTAGCTCGCTCGTAGATAGACATAGCGCGCTTTGCTAAGCCATACTCTTCCTCGAGCTTTCCATACATTAGGAACAGTGGTTTACAGGCTTTTGATGGACATTTCTCGAGTGCCTGGTCAAAGAGGTCTCGTGCTCGCTCCAGTTTTGACCCCCCCTTGACGAAAGGTTAGAGTTTGTTCGAAGAGTTACTAAACCAACGCACGTATCGTTTCACGAATTTGGACAGGTAAATATTCCAAATCTCGAACGAGATGGGAAACGTGAAAAGTTCCGTCCCGCGCTCGTATATCTGTCGGTCAAAGGTCATTGGAGTCCAGAGTATCATGTATAGCGACCCACTCTGAAGCTGTCTTCCCAATACTGGTTCTCCTCTAGGAACGCAGCGTAGTTGACTATGATCTGTGCATTAGCAATCTTGAGCTCCATAATCTTCTCGTAAACCGCTTTAGTCGATTCGACGGTGCCTATGGATTCTTCCAAGTCGACATAGAACGACCAAAGTTTCAACGACTTGAATAGTCGCGTTTGGACAGGGAGTGACTGAGAGGAACAGTTAGTACTTTGGACGGGAGGTGGAGGTTGACATACATGATCGTGGTAGTTGATTTTTATGTTCTTCGGGATGGCGGCCGCTCGTTGCATCACGCGGATAGCCTCATCGTAGTTTCTACAAGTTGTTAGTATGGTCAAGCACCGTGGCCGACAAAAGATCTTACTCAAGGCGAAGCTCCATCTCGGACCATTCACACCAGATTTCCGCAAGGTCTTCAACGCTTCTGAAGTTGACCTTTGTTGCCTTCTCGAGGATTTTGCGGGCGCTATTCAGATCAGGTTCTGCTGAACCGGAAATACCTCCCTCTTCATAAAACCTGGCGAAACTGATATAGAGGCGGTGGAAGTTAGCAGTGGCTTTACGAGGTTGGATAGTTTCGAGCGCTTTCGTGTAAGTCTCTGCCACCTAGCAACCCATCAGTATTGGTGGATTCAAGAGTGCGTTGAGTGCTTCGTACCCGCTCGTCATTTTCACCCCATAATGCCACTCTTTTTTCCCACTCCTGCACGTCATTCGGATTTCGCCTCAGTAGGACGTCGTTGAGAAGGAACGGTCTTCGATCCATCAGTGCTTCGAATTCCTTCATTTTGGTATCTAGCTCGCGTTCGGTCTCCCTGGCGTCCTCCTCGTCCTCATCTTCATCAGGTTCCTCCAAGCTCGTCATCATTGCGCTAAGGAGGGACTCGGTAAACTGTACATACGCGTCAAAGATCTGGGTGAAATCCCTGACGGTAAGAACAGATGTGACACCGGTCTCAAACGTGCTGTTTGCACGGTCGAACTCGCCACGCTTGATCCAATATGTCGCGAGTCCACACCAAAGACGGCCAGCTTGGTCCTTATAGACTGCAAGCCCGTCCTTGTAGACTATGCGCTCGATATTCAACTTCCGTCTGCTAAGAGGTTCCTCGTCCTCGTCATAGGCAGAAGGTGGCTTTCCGTCCGCTGAGACTGGTACTGCCGAGCCTGCTACACGGATGAGCTGCCCGTCGACCGAAGCGGGTTCTTGAGTGTGAGCATTCTGAACTTCGGCATTGGCATTGGCATCGGCTTTCGCACTTGCCTCGTTCGAAAGTACGGTGTCGAGGACATCAAGACCAACCTCATCAGAGAAGCGTTCAACCACGTCGATGAAATCCCCGAGTAACTGATACGGGCTCTTGCCCTCTGGGCTGACGTATTCACCCCGCGCTGCTCTCCTCGCCAAGGATAACAAAAGTTTCGCAGCTTCCAAGGGTCTCGGGGCAGAGTCGGCGGGAGAAAGAAGGATAGAAGCGTAGTGCTCTGTCAAGCTTGGATCCACGGAAAGATAACGGCGGTATACTGAGACCGTAGTAGCACCACCTTTATCTTCAGCCCAAAGCAGATATTTGATCCAGATACGGGAATGCAAGGAGGGTGGTAAGGTGCGCAACGCGCGATCGAACGTCCGTCGAGCATGGGTATGCGAAATGGTTGGGGGGCACGACGGATGGAAAAAGAGAGAGAAATACATCAGCCAGAGTCGTGGAAGCTAGGTAGCGCGTTAGCACAGCCGAATGGCCGGGTCGGGTGAAACGAGTGTACCTTGGGTAACCACATGAGGGCGCGCTCATACGTTGCAACAAGAGACTTCCATTCCTCCCATCCGACGACACCATTGAGCCCGCCTTCCCATTCTTCCATGCTCTCGCGCTCCTCCTCCAGCGCATCCTTCATTTCAGGAAACTTTTTCCTCCCGCCTGCTTGTTTCTTCTGCACCAGTCTTCCAAGGACGTACGACATCCTCATCTGCAAATATGATTTCCATAGCTTGAAGGATCCTGGGAACTGGACGAGCGCAGCCTCGTAAACGTAGGTCAGACATTGCAGAGACTGTCTTGCAAGCGGCGTCGAGAGTGGCCCAAGTAGTTGTGCGCCCTCGTCGAGCGTGGTGTTTGCGCGTCGTTCTTCCTTGAGTAGTGCGTTGGACGCGTCCCTGGTGTTTTGTATGGCCGTCCACCACGCCCGGAAAGATGATGGGTTTCGGAGTAGGTCCTCTTCGCGGCGGATGTCCTGGGCGGTGAGCAAGTGTGGGTGAGTCGTCGGCGTCGGTACTGGCAGCGTCAAAGGAAAGTAAGCGGAGAGACTCTCCAGCCTGGTCGACTTTTCAGCGATGGAAGGCATTTTGGAGTAATCCGACGTCGCGTGGTTTGATATTTATTTTCGGACTTTTTCGGGATAAGTGGCTTATCTGGTTCCTACAATCTGCATGGATCATGGTAAGGCTACGAGCTTGTTTTCTGCACCATTGCCAACACGTCCGTCGTGCAGCACAACGTCAAGCGGGTTCAGCGCTCTAAAGAAGAGACACAGGCGAGGAACGAACGCGAGAAAGCACAGATCGCCGAGTATCTCGCACTTACCAGTACCGTACTCGCTCGCGTACGTTTCCGTCGCTACTCTTGGCGCGTCTCCTCGTCTCAGTCAGCTCCAGAAAAAAGCATGCGACTGGAATCGTGAGGCGTTTGATCAGACCGAGCACTTGCTCGAGTTGAACCCAGAATTCTACACCGTCTGGAACTATCGTCGGAACGTCCTGCTCAATGGAATATTCCCTCAGAGGTCGGTAGCTTTCGTTCCCATCTCTCGTCAGTAGGTCATTCGATTCTCAGTTCCCCGGAAGACATCAATGATCTACTGTCGAATGAGTTGTCGATGACGATGGAAGCATTGCGGGAGCATCCCAAGATATACTGGATATGGAATCATCGACGATGGTGTCTGGAGAACGTCCCGGATGGTCCAATGGTTGACGGTAAGCCATCCCTGCAATGGCGCAAGGTAAACTGGCAGAGAGAGCTGGCCGTCGTCGAAAAGATGCTCAATGCGGACGCGCGGAATTGTAAGTTCGTATTCATGTCGTCCCTTGCATGTCTCGACGTTTCAAGTTCTCGCCTGGAACTACCGGAGATATGTTTTGGCGAGTATGCCAGAACAGAGACCCCTGGCAACCGAGTTGGCGTACACCACGCGCAAAATCAGTGCGAGTTTCTCTAATTTCAGTGCATGGCATCAACGTTCAAAGGTGTACTCCGCATTATGGAACAACGGCGAATTAGATCCTCTTGAGTCTCGAGAAGAAGGTATGTACCTGCTCTGCCTTCGTCCCCCGAGTTTGACACGCCAAACAAGAGTTCGATCTTGTACACAACGCACTCTACACTGATCCCGACGACCAGAGTGCGTGGATCTATCACAGATGGTTGATAGGTTCGGGTGTGTACACGCTTCACGGTCCCGCTGCACATCTATAACGAATATGCAGGGGAGAATGAGGAGCAACTTCGCCAGGAGATTGCTATCATTGAAGAATTGTTGGCCGAACAGCCAGATAGCAGGTGTATGTTCATGTCTTGATCCTTTGTGAGTGTCGCTAAAATACGCGCAGGGTGCATGGACTCTTTGGTATATTACATTCGGCTGTTGCTAAAGAAACATCGCCCAGACTTAGAGAACCTTGGGCAGAAGTGCCTTGACTTTCTCGAGCAGTTAGAGCGGATAGACAGCCCGCGGAAACTAAGATACCGAGAAATAGGTGTGTCCTTACTGGTTGCACTGACGTGAAAATTCACACACCGACTGGGCGAACAGCTCAGCAAGTCAGAGACCATTGATTTTCCCAATCGTGTAGATTAGTGGTGACACTGGACCTTTTACGGCAAAATCCACTGGCCTGAAAAGCCCACGTTCTGAAACCTTGAATGTTGAGCTTAACGAGGCTCGGAGGTCAAACCAGTTTAGCTCATGAATAAGTAAGATCTCCGTGGGATGACGGCCGCAGTCATTTCCACTGATGCTCGCCGACGAAAAAAGCGGCAAATTAGAAGCGAAACCCAAGCAAAAATGCTCGACGAGGCGCATGTGTCGAGCAAAGAACTTGTTCCATGTGCGAACGGTCTGACCACCTAGCTCGTGCTCGTCCCCGGCGCCACGGGATCCTTTCTTTCCTGTGACAGGCTGTTCGCCCGTGCACGCCGATCTTACAGACAAGACCTAGAGTGACCCAACTTGATTGCAACACAGCGAATTATACCGACAGCTACATGTGGTGTCAACCCACCGTTTGTGATTCAAAGAAGATGGAGCAGCAAGGCATATCAACACATCAAAAAACGAACATTCGTATCGGGCGTGTCACAAACGTCATGAACGAAGAGAAAGACCAGGGTCGTGGGGGACGTTCAACTTCGAGACAGTAAGAAAAAAGAGAAAAGCAATGTCGACTCGTTTGCGTCATTTTTTATGAGTTGGAGTTACTGTGGATACAAAGAAAAAAGAAAAAGAAAATCTACACTTGTTTCCGGGCAAGAATATCTTGAATTTCTGTGATGGTTCTGGCCGAGTCCATCAATTGGGGTCCACCGGGGAGAATTGCCAGACGTTGTTTCGTGGTGTTCAACATGGCCTTAACATTAGGGACGACCCGCGCAATGTAGGGTGAAATGAGAGGTTCCTGAAGAGCACACGATCAGACGTTGGCACAGCCAAATGGGTCAACGGGCGACACACGTTAATGTTCAAAACAGTCGCAGCCCTCTGCAGCCACCACAGTGCAGACTTGAAAGCTTCATCGACAGGCGGTGTCTCTCCTACAATGCCAGCGAGCTAGTTAAAGACATGTGAACTTTGCGTAAAATGATCAAGAGCATGTTACGCGTACGCGGTGCAATAATGTAAGAATAACAGCCTGAGACAGTGGCCCAGGTCCATTAAGAGGCATGACGATTTCCGGGTTAGATCGCGCCAACAACTCTCGAAGCTGCTTGGGATCTTGTGTGCCCAGCACCGCCAAGTAAGTGTCGTCCCATTCTTCAGACTGAGCTGGAGGGGAACGCCGAGAAGTTGCAGGTGGTGGGGGTGGGGGCGGAGCAATAGGATGCGAGGCTTGAGGAGCGGCAATATTTGGAGAGGAGTACCACGAGCTATGGATCGGCGCTGCCTGCGTCTGTTGCGTAAATCCACCGAGGGGTTGTGAGGTGTAAGCCGCCTGTGTGGAAGGTGGTAAGTTCGGTTGCCGATGGAGAGACTGAGGCGGCATCGAGGACAGGCTGGAGACTGGAGAGGTGCCACTGGGCAACCGGTGATGAGGATTCGTTGCATTCATGGTGAGGAATTTGACCTGGTCAGAGAGAACCCTAACAGAGTGTTCGAGATCCCTGATCAGCGACTATAGGGTGCATGAGTCACGATCTCTGACAACAGTAAAAGGGGATGCGAACCTCCTGACTCCGTGCCGCCTCCGTTTGCCACGTCATGGAATCCTTCTTCACATTCAAAATTTCCGTTCTCATCTCCCGTAAAATATCTTGGTGCATGGCCGAGGTTTGCTGAGAATAAGCGGGCACGAACGTCTTTGTAACCGTGTCTTTGACATATCTCTCGATGAGAGGGTTCAAGTTTGTCGAAAGAATGCTCGCAAAGTGATTCGAAATGTCAGGTCTCAGCATCAGCTTCTCGATCTCCACCGGGAGGTTCTAACGATCGAGTCGAGTTGGTCAGCTCGACCGATGGCAACACAGACCGACTCACGTTTTGTATGTACTCTGTCAGTCCTCGCCCGACATGCTCGTTAAGTGCGGACCGAACCTCACTCCGCGTAATGTGCTCCAAGGCAGGAAGGACTGAGTTCTGAACCTCGGCCTTGACAGCCATTTCCACCACGCGTGTAGTGTTCCTCGTGAGTTCCGTCGAGATCAACTTCAGAATCTTTTCCTGGCGATTGATGTCTTCCGCTTGCTCTTGTGCCCGAGCTTCGTCGAACCGTTGCTCTGATAGACGGTACGTCAGGATCTACCTTTCGACACGCCCGAAAAAAGGGACACTTACGCTGCTTGTCCATTTCCTTTGTGATCAAACGACCAATACGCGTATGGAGGTTTTCCTCGCTCTTTCTGATCTCCTTGGCGACAAGCTGAGCGACGCCAGTGTCTCCGATGGAACCCAGTTCGGCCTTTGCGCCCTTGTCCTTGTCTCTGGAGTCCTCTCTGTCTCTGAAGGCGACGTTCTTTCCTCTGGCGCTCTTTGCCTTTGCCTCAGGTCCACGTGCTTCATCACGAGTCAACTCCGATTCAATTTCTTCGGAAGGCGGCGTTCGCAATCTACCGGGTGGGACCACAGAAGGGACTTGGTGCGAGATTGGTGCAGATCCACCGACGATGCCAGGTGCGGGGGGCGCTTGGCGAGCTTGTTTGACGTCCGGCGGTGCAGACGACGGAACCTGGGGTTGTGCGTACGGAGGGAATTTAGCAACAGCGGTGATGAGTGCGCCTTCGTACCACTCCTTGCGCACGAGAACCTGATCGACACCGGTTGAGTGGACAGAAAAGGCAACGAGGGCAAGTTCACCCGGAGGTACTTTTGCAGCAACGCAAGCGGCATGGGCCTCGTCTCCAGTGGGATCGGCGTCCGCAGAGAGAATAACAAAATGGATGGTAGGTTTGGGTCCAGAGAACTCGACGACCTGCTCAAAAAAGCCACCCCGTACGAGTTCACCGGGTGGCGAAGCCGAGACGTCAAATCCAACCTTCAACGCAATCAAGCTGTCTCTACGATTGTTGGCAACCCATAACGTCTGAATTCTCGAGTCATAGTTGACATGGCCAAACATTTCAGGGTCCTCTTTGGTGCCATTGACGAATCTAAAGGTGGAAAGAACGTTCTTTGTAATGACGGAAAGCAACTGGAATACGGTGCCGTTCTTCCGGCCGATGACGATACCATCGTCGATAAAGGTCAACGAGGATGGAAGATCGTCTCCGCGGACGCGGTGTGTCCAGAATGGACTCTTGTCATGAACGTTCCACAGCGTCAAAGTCGAATCCTCGGAAATAGTCGCCAGCGCAAAGTGAGGAACATCAAAGTCAAACGCAACCAGACGCTATGAGAGGGCATCAGTAGATCGAATGTACCAGGAATTCCACGCCTACGGAAGGAATGGAGAAAACTCGAGAGATGCGGTCGAGACCAGCTTGTGGTTGGGGTTCGCCCCTAAATGTACGCGCAGCGTCTGCCAAATCCAGTAAATACATCTTCGTTTCGGAAGCAACCGCCAGGGTGTCGGCTTGTTTGGAGTGCCACTTGACTGAGTGCAAGGGATCAGCATCCGCGCTTGGAACGATACACAGCAAGATATGTCCACTAGATGATAATATCAGCTTCGGTAGTCCTAGAGAAGCACATAACGACACGTACGGGACGTCGTCAGTGATAACTTCGGGCAATTCCCAGACGACGAAACCGCCGTCAGAGGTCACGCCTGCGAGCCTGTTCCCATAAACGGCCATGTCGATGACTTGGGTTGATGGTGCAAAGACGGTGGGTAACTGGAGTAGAGTACGATCACCACTGGAACGTGAAATGACACGGACGCGTCCCCTCGTCATGGCGTAGGCGATCCAATGAGTCGCACCGATGGTCGTTCCCGGCAAGAAGACAGGGTCCTGCTTGACAAGCGCGATGGCGGTCGACTTGACCGCGTCTCTTGGTGCCTGTATTTCGTCGAGGGGTTGAGAGACGTCGAAGACGATAGTTTGCGGCTGGGGGCTGGACGACGTCAAGACTCGAACGTGCAAAGGCAAATGAGAGTGCGGACCTGGGGCTTGACTGGGGCTTGCCCTTGTTGACAGGCTTGGCCCGCCCGTCGTTCTTCCAGTTCGAGCGTGGCGTTGGAGAGCTATCCTTGTCCCTCCTGACAGGGGGAATGGGCTGAGGGGAGTCGGCAGATCTGCCTTGACGAGGCTGCTGCTGGAGGGGGAGTTTGGGCGGCGATGCGCGGGGAGAAGAGACGAGGGTTGGCTTTGGGGGTAGAGGAGGAGGAGGCACGGGACGAGATTGCTGCTGAGACTGTTGCGGGGCTGATGGGTTTGAATCGGCCTGCGAATACTCGTCTGTGGTGTTATACGGGTCGTATGAGGGGGAGGGAGGTTGAGCCGAAGAATAGGGCGCTTGGCTGCGTGTTAGTTGTTCGATGAGGTTTTCGACTGACTTTCGCTTTGGATCGTTGAGCGAAGTGAGGGAGGCCGATGTCCAAGAATCGTCGTTGACGGTGGAGGAAGATGCGGGAGCGGGGGGAGAGGGTTTCTTCTTTGCGGTGCCGTTTGAGACGAGGGCATCGAAAGGGGAGATGAACTCGAACATGGACTTGCGCGGGGAGGGAGGGGCAGGTTGCTGAGGCTGTGAGACGGGGATCGACTGAGGAGGGGGTGGGAGCTCCCGCGGGGGGTCCTGGGGGGGATAGGCATCCGAGGGGTGATAGGGTTCGGCTGGTTGTTGCTGGAGGGGGGCAGAGGGGGGTGGGAGGGCTGGTGGGACGGGATGTGGATCGGAGTAGGCTGCTCTTTGAGTGGTGCTGTCGAGAGGGTGAGCAAAGAAGGCATCGAAGTAATCCCAGGAGGCCATGGGAGGGGGAGAGAGGAAAGGGAGGGGTGGTGGGTAGAAAAGGTGAGTGCCTCGTGTGGGGCACGCGTCACGATAATCTATGGAAGTAGACGCACCCTGCCATGAGCTGTTCGAGGAGGATCTTTCCCTGTGTTTCGCTGCTGTTGGAGGGGGACTGGCCGGAGCGCTGGGAGGAGGAGGCGGGTGGAGATGGGATCTGCTGCTGTGAGAGGGTGGTCGCGGCAGGGTAGAGAAGCGAGAGGAGCGCGCTCTGTCTGTCCGCCGCGGACGAAGCGGGATCTGTGTGCATTATCGTCGGCGTCGCTGGCGCGGACAAGTTGGGAGGCGGAGGAGAGTCCATGGTAAGAGAGAGAAAGAGAGAGAGAGAGAGCGACAGAGCATCGAGTAAATTTCGCGGCCTCGCTGATCACACGAGGCAACTAGCACAGCCACACCCCCGTCTCTGCTCATGTCGTCGTCCAAAGGCTGGATCAACCTCGAGTCCGTCGTGCCAGATACTCAGTTCTTCGAGGGAGACTCTGCGTTCAGCTTTCTCGCACTCACCCGCACACAGCGTTTATATGGCTTCGTCGGATGGTCTGTACCCCACCCCCGCACCTCCAGCTCGCAGCACTCACCCACCCCCTCAGTCTCGTCGTCGGCTTTACCATCAGCCTGCTCGGCAGCATCCTTTTGTTTCTAGGACAGCTCAGTAGCTTCGCAGGTCTGTCACCCACCTTCCCGTTCCCCATCTCATCGTACAACCCTTGTCAGTCCTCTACACCGTCGGCGTCGTCGTCTCTCTCGCCGGGACGGGCTTTCTCCTCGGGGTAAGCGCGATTATCCCTCCCCGCCCGCTCCATGCTCAACGATGTCAAATTCAGTTTGTAACCCAGATCAAACTGGTGACGCCGTATTGTTCACCCCGCCATCCCCTCTAACCCTCCCCAGATGTTCAAACCCGTCCGAATCATCGCCAGCATAGTCTTTCTCGCTTCCATCGGTCTCGTCTTTGTCGGCGCATTCGTCATCCACAACGGGGTACGCACCCTCCTCTCTGACCTTATCCGCTCTCACACTCGCTCTCCAACAGGTCCTTTGCATCGGTATGTCCCGCTCAGCACCGCTTTTTCAATCTCACCCCTTGCCCAGTATTCGTCATCATCGAGTACCTCGCCTATACTTGGTACTGCCTATCTTACATCCCCTACGCCCGCTCCGCAGTCTTAAAGGTCGTAGGCCTCGGCTAAATTCTCGCAGCTTTGGTCTCGTTTACTTTACTGACGATCCATGTCTCATCCCTCGTCTCTTTAATCGGTACTCTCGCGCACCCTGTATTTGCTTGAAACGAGCCTCTCAATAGATGTTCCCTACAAACGCCCGCGCCTAACGTGCGCTTCAGCCATAAGCGATGCCCCCTACTTTTTTACACGTCTCACCCCCTGAACGAGTTCTTCATCTCACGCAGTCTGTCCATGATGGCCGACTCCCCCGTAGCATTCGTGGCATTCCTACATAGCAAAGTCAGACAGTACCTAGCCGAACGTGACCCAGCCGCTCACTTGACCGCCTCGCTATCCAGACGCATAAACACGTTCCATTCCTTTTCGTCCCCGATCGTAGACAACCCCGTCGTCGTCGTATTCTCTTCGACCAGTTTCGCCAGCCGTGCTATGCCCGGGTTGATCGGATCGACCGACTTTCCAAAGGCAAGACTCCCAGCAGTGTACTCGTGGCCGTTGTACACCACCGTCTTGTCGGGCAGTGTTCCCAAATAAGAGAGCGCAGCATGCATCTGTTGACCATCGCCCTCGAAGAAGCGGCCGCATCCCCCTCGTGTGTGTGTTAGATCGTGCACAGCACGGAGAACATTGGTTTACCTTGAAAGAGGGTATCGCCCGTGAACACGCCACCGGCCTGGGTCTTGTCGGACGAGTCAGTGACATAGTAGCAGATCGAGTCCTGTGTGTGGCACGGCGTTGCCAGACATCTATTGGATGATCAGTACTATCAGCACTCGCATGCAGCGCAAGTGGCAGGCACGATACCTGACGCGAATGTTGTCCCCGATCACAAACTCGTCCTTGTCCTTGACGAGCTTGGACAACGCCAGCACCTGGGTGCTCCCACCGTAGATGGGTGCGCCGGGGTACTTTGCGGCCTAGAGAGCAAATGTCACCGGACAGCAGAGCTGCGGACATAGCACTGACGAAAGTCTAGTCGCCGATAAGGTGGTAAGATGATGGAAAGTGGGAATCAAACGGAGACGGACCTCGTTCCCACCGCTATGATCGTGGTGATGGTGTGTCGTGATTGCGGCGACTATTGACACCCCTAGACGATCTGCGGCGGCTTGTACCTTTGGGACGTCGTAGGTGTCGACGGCGGCGGCCTTGTTGGAGGGCTGGTCGATGATTAAATAGGCATAGTTGTCCTGCCTGACGGGTACTGGTACGACACGCATAGCTGATGGACGTGGCAAGGGGAAGAGCGGTCGCATGAGCCAACGAGGCGATGCTATCTGATGGAACGAAATGATATTTTAGTGTCCCAGCGCTGATTTTGCGACACTATATCGAGGTAAAACCAGTCGACGCTTCGTTTCTCGCCGTCTCCCATTGCCCAGATGTCGGGACGCCCGACTGTGAGTTCCCAGACGCGAACTTGGCTGGCGTGCTGACCCTTTGACCAGACTCCCTATTGCGAGCTAGGCAGCGACCCTTCCAACTGCATCTCCACCGGGCCACCTCCAACCCCCGGTCATCCTCCTACCACGACCAGCTCTTATACTACGGTCACCCCGTTCACACCTCTGTCTCCGACTCACCCGCCCGTTGTATCATCTACAACACCCATCACCGCCAGCACTGCTTCCGCGACCTCGTTGTCCGTTGTATCCACGTCATCCGCCACCGTTGCAGCGGCATCCGTTACCTCGCCCCCCGTCGCAGATTCTACGTCGGCCCCCACTGCTACAGCCACACGTTCCGCCAACATTGCAACCGCATCCTCGTCCCATGCAGCTACAATTGCTGGTAGCGTCATTGGCGCCGTCGTATTCCTCGTACTGGCCGTTTTGGCCCTCCTCATATACCTGCGCGCACGCAAAAAAAAGCGTACAGCACCCTCGTCCGAGTTTCTGAACTCCATCAGGGCTGGTGCTGCGCCCGTTTTTCGTCTCGAATCAGGCGCGGAATACACACCCGCCCTTTCAGAAAAAGCTGGCGGATACACACACAGCCCCCCCGCTGCCTCGCTCCCGTTCTTACACAACTCGTATTATACCAGTCCACCGACGAAATTCCGAGATGAGTTGACAGATGTCCCGTCCGAGCGACCAAGCATCGACAAACCTCTCCATCCCCAGAGATTTTCCTCACAACAACAATCGAGCGAGCCGTTTTTCGCACGACACTACCCGGGCATGAGTATCGGCAGCAGGCGGGAGCTGTGGGGGCCCGACACCGAGGTGGCTTCGAGCGAGTTTGCACGCCAGTCTCCAGCACATTCGGATCCCGTCCTCCATTTCGCACCGCGCTATTCGCTAGACGACCCATCCTCGCAACCTTTTCAATCTTCTTATTCACCGCCCCCGTTGCAGCCTTTGCGTCGTCAGCCAGATATCTAATTCCGTGTACTTGTGTAGTGCTGGACCTGTACTGTTTTGTAATGACGATTACATAACCCACCTCGCTGTCATCTCGGGACTGTTTCGGTGAGGGTCAGGTCAAGACCATGCTGGATCACTGCTCCATTTCGCACAAAGGTATGTACTTGAGTCATTCTCAAGGCTGCGTTCGACCTTGGATTTCAGGCGGCGTCGTACTCTGGTCGCGCTCGTTTACCCCCGAAGCTGCTCATATAACTCGCTCCGCTGCATCGCCAGTCAACTCGCTCGTCCGCGAAGCACTCATCGAGGGCCGAACCGCAGATGAAAGGTACGAAAAGGACGGCTATGCAGTAAAATGGGCGTTCGTCAATGATTTTGAGCTTATCTTCGTCGTACGTGCCCATTCGACGCTCGTAGAGACGTCCGTATTGACTCTGACCCTTTCGACGCAGGTCGCGTACCAACGGATCCTGCAGCTCACTTATATCGAAGATCTCCTTACGGCCATGAAAGCGCTCTTTATCAAGCTCTTTGAACCCTTTCTCGCGACGTTCGTCGCATCGCTGCATGCCATGAACAACGGGAATCAAGCCAAGTCTACTGCCCGGAATCCATCTGTCCCTTGGAATTTCGCCAAGGCATTCGAAGGTTGGGACAAGGTATTTGACAAGCTACTCAAGGGCATCGAAGAAAAGGCTGCACAGGTAACAGGTGATCCCACTTGGCGCTCACACAGTTCATCCATACGTCGTGCGCAGGAACGCAAGTCGCGATTTCGTCCTGTCACGCACCTCGGACAGGACGCTCCTATCCCCCCTCCAGATGATGATCTTTGTACACGTGCGTTCTTTCATTCATCCTGTTTTCCTCTCCTCAAGTGCATCTGTTTCCCAGTGCCTTCCGAATCCCCGGATGTGCCGCAGGATGAGCAACAGATAGCGAGGAACGTACAGGCACTCAAAAACAGGCTGCGTGGTCGGGGTGGTAGGCGTGGTGGTAGGGGGATATCGGGCGTCGAGTCAGGCGGCAGGCGAGACAGCCACCCTACGTCAGAGTGAGCCCACCAAGTCTGATCGTCACGCTGATCTTATCCGTCCTGTCCAGCAACGAGTCTACCAAGCGAAAAACGAAAACCAAAGTAGGGCGAAAGTGGGGTAACGAGACGCCCAGCGAGTTAGACATGGCGTCGCTAGATTTCAGTCTGGATAAAGCGGATTCCAGCGCCAACGGGCGCCCAACGTTCGACTTGCAGAGCCTCGTTGACGAAGCCTCTCTGGGGACGAGGACCAGAGATGGGATGTATGAGGTCAAGGATTGGGACTTTGGTCCAAAAGACGACGAGACCAACAACGTGATCGTGCGAGCGCTTGGGCAGGATGCGTCGAAACAGTCGACAAGTTCTTTGGGCTCATTAGGCTCCCTTTTTGCGCGTTTGACGGGATCGAAGGTGCTGACCGAGGACGACTTGAAACCCGTCCTAGAGGGTATGAAGCAGCACCTCATGAGAAAGAATGTCGCGAAAGAAATCGCGGACAAGGTGTGTGAGGGTGTCGGTGAGGGCCTCGTTGGCAAGAAGGTTGGCGGTTTTCAAAGTATGTGTCTTGTGGGATTTAACGGTGGTGTTGCGCTGAACCCGTGTCTAGCCACGAACAATGCCGTCCGTACGGCATTATCAACTTCATTGACAAGAATCCTCACGCCCAAGACCTCCACCGATCTATTGTTGTCCATTCGGACCAAGCTCATATCCCCTCTCACATCCTCTCAGCAACGCGTTCCGTACAGCATCGTTTTCGTAGGTGTTAACGGTGTCGGCAAGAGTACCAACCTGTCCAAAGTGTGCTTCTGGCTCATCCAGAATGGCCTGCGCGTTTTGATCGCTGCTTGCGACACTTTCCGGCGAGTATATGCGTCGTCGTCTGTTCGCTCTCCTCTCAACTTGGCTAATTATAGGAGTGGTGCTGTTGAGCAACTTCGAGTTCACGTGCGCAACCTGAGCATGCTTGGAGTCGACGGTGCTACCAATAGCAAAGGTCGTGTGGAACTCTACGAGAAAGGGTACGGAAAGGACGCTGCAGGGATCGCCAAGGAAGCGATCGCACATGGTCGGTCGTCTCGACAACTAGGTCACCACTCGAGCTGATCCTCGGCACAGCGAAGGACAATGGCTTCGATGTAGTACTAGTCGACACGGCTGGTCGTATGCAGGACAACGAGGTACGATCTTCGTTTGTCCCTCGTTTCGTAGCGATCATTTCTGACGCACATTTAGCCGCTGATGAGGGCGTTGGCCAAGGTAACTCCACTCATCCCCCGGTTGCCATTCAGTGATACATTGACAACCTATAGCTCGTTGCCGTCAACAATCCCGACAAGATCATCTTCGTCGGAGAGGCCCTGGTAGGTAACGAGGCTGTCGACCAGCTGACCAAATTCGACCGCACACTGCGCGATTTTTCGGGTGCCTCTACGGGTAAGAGCCGCGGCATTGACGGCATGCTGATTACCAAGTGGGACACCGTCGACGACAAGGTGCGGCGTAGTCCACGGGATTTGGGTCTGCCCGTTTACTGACCTTGGCGCGTGTCCAGGTCGGGGCTGCGCTTTCCATGACGTATGTCACTGGACAGCCTATTATCTTCGTGGGCTGCGGTCAGGTTCGTGATTATCCGCACCACTTGATGTGACGTGAACGCGCGGACTGATGCACTGTTGACGGCGCAGACCTATACTGATTTGAGGCAACTGAGGGTGTCTAATGTGGTACAGGCTATTCTGAGTGACTAGGGGCGGTACGGTCACATCCGTGATGGGTTCGTTTAGAGATCGTGGTCAGCCACTCGTGCGCATTACCGTGGCCTCGGGCCAGGGTATCAATTGGTGTCAAAAAGAAAACATGTTATGGGATGCACGGAGGCGCATCCAACAATGATATTTCTATGCGAAGTTCAGGCTTGGCAAAAACGCCGCGCTGCTGTCCTAGGTAAAGTCATCCCCTTTCATCAGAACGAGGCGGGGATTCGTGTGGCGACCCTTGATGGTAACCGTTGCATGCGAGTTCGAGAGCACAGTTCGGGTGCAACTTGGACGTCATGCAAAAGGAAGCACCCAAGAAAACTTGTTCTTTGCAAACCATTCTGCATATATCAACATACCCGAGGTTCATTCCAATGCGGCGTGCCATACGCCAGAAGTATTCGCACTGTCGCTCACTATCAAGGGCTGATTTCATCTGATCAGTAGTAATCTGCCATAATCGAGTTGCCGATATCACCGTCGTGCACGAAGAGGTGAGTCAAGATGATCAGATTAGCCAAATCGGGGGAGCGCAGCCTAGGGTCGGGAAAACATAGCCGAGGGGGATGTGTTGCCCGCGTCTCGAAAAAGCAAAATAGGGACCACGTTTGAACGTGGTGAGCATCAGGTCTCCTCTTGGACGCCGTACCTCACCTCGCCTTCAGGAGTCATTTCTACTGTACATCCCTCTCGGGGGGGGGGACGCTCTACTCTCTGTGCAAGCCGACTGAGTATGGACACAGAATTGCACCGTATCATGTCAAGTGAACCGTTTATGAGGCGGTGTCCGCAGCGGTGCGTTGGGAAAAAAACGCTCGAGACAGTATTTATCCACACTGCTCTATGCCAGATGCAGATGGGCAAAAAAACGGGCAGAGTCGGGTGTCCCGGTAGTAAACAGGGTGAATGCGTCCTCGTCAGTCTTTTGGCCGTGTGGCGCTGACTTACTCCTTACAGACCATGTAGGGTTGCAAGGGACGACGTACAGGGTTGCATGGCGATGCACCACCGAGCGCGGTGAGTCTCGTCGTGTGGTCACACCCAACTTTGTGTGAATGCATTCACCGGCTGCTCAGGGAGTTGTCGTCAGGCGTGTACAACATAACTGCCCTCATATTTTCGTGCGGTATGTGTTGGTGGGTTTAAACTTGGGGTAGTTCGTACCGCCCGCGGATTGCTGCTCTCACGTTCTTCTAGCTTGCCTCCTGACCACCCTTGGCAGCGTCTGGGATATCCTCGACTTCGTCATCATGGTTGGTGTCCTTGTGAATGCCGCATGCACACTGGGTTTCAGTGGCCTCGGTCGATTTTATTCGCGCCATGAAGACTCTCCCGGTGCTCCGATTCGTGACCTTGGTTGATAAGATGTGGCGTACCTATGAGGACTTGCTTCACGCGCATCCTCGCCAGTCTGCTCTTGCCAAATTGCTCATCATGCCTTTCAGCATCTGGGACACGAACATCTTTCACTCGGCTGATGAACAAATGCAATACGACACAGCCGCCAAAGGCATTGGAAACTGGACCGATGAATACGTCGATGCGATCCAGGAGAACGACTTTGGATTCATGGTGCCGCGTGTTTGGGACGATCCATCTCCATCGACCGCGTTTCCATTCGACAACTCCTCCCGGGGTCGCCACTCGTTCTCTTCGAGATCGTGTCGCAGACGCGCTCGCCTTGGAGGCGTGCTTGCGATGGAAACTTTTTGTCGCAGTGCCAGTCTTCCCCGTGATTTCTGAACTGGCTCGGTCAGTGGTCGGCGTGCTTTATGTTCTTCACCATCAGGTGCCCGGTTTGACGGAACGGTACTCGACGGAGAATAGCTATCAAAACTACCAATCTACGGGGTAGGCGTTCCTCATGCTGTCGCCGAACACTGGGTGAGTGAACTTGTCAATACGGCCAGCGACTCTTGAGGGCATCTACGGTAGGGAGGGATGAAATCAGTTCATGCACGACTGGTGGGTTTCTCGTCGGTGTGTAACATCAGCCGACGCTCGCAGTTGTGTGCAGTCCCTTCACATTTCCGCTGTGCACACAGGTCCCTCAAGGCGTACGGATTGTGGTGCTCCGTTCACGTCGTTTATCGCTTAAAACTTGGCGGGGACACTGTCCTGCGAAGCTTTTCTCTTGCCATTTCCTCTCCTCATCAATTTCTCGTTTCTCGGATTCTTCTTTTTTTTCGTTCCCACTTGGCAGTTAGTCGTCCCGAACAACCGTGAGTTGCTTAATTATCGTCGTCCACGTCCACGTACTAACGTTCCCTTGGTTGACCCTAGTCTAGGTAGACAATACAGTCGGTTGTCCTGCACAAAAGGGGGGTAGGTGAAGTCTAGCGTTCGCGCCTTCAAGTCGCTCGCATCTTGACAGCGGACACACTCTCAGGCTTGAGGGGCTGAGTCCAAATCTCTTCTCCCCCACCAACGCCCGTCTCTCCGGCTTGACAGCTTCTCACACCATCATGCATCGCGCGCGGACCCGAGCATACGATGTAACGAAGAAGTTGGACGTCTCGTCACTTGTCAGCGCCCATCAGTTTCCACTCGAACACCATGGGGGGAGGGAAAACCCCGTGTATTCCTCGAAGCCCACACCGCTGCGTGGGTCATCGAGGCACGGACGCCTGTGCTTACCCCCTTTTGTGGTGAAGGGGGAAACTCTGTTGTCGCGACCGGTCCGCGCGCCGCTTCGTGCGTCGGCGGGGGCAGCCTACTCGGTACCCTCACGGACTCTCTCGGACGCACCGCCCGTTGAACCTGAAAAAACTTTCTCCGGCAATCAAGCCAGTACGGATCGCGTGTGCTTGGGTTCGAGAACCCGATATATGACGGGCGAAGCGATCGCAATGTCTTTTCGTCGCAGGATCAAATGGCGGCTGACAGACCCGACGAGTGCCTGGAAGGGGCCTTTTGTGACCGGCCTAAGGGGCTGATGGGACGAGGAATGGTAAGGAGAGCGACGGTCGGTCGGTCGGTAGGGCGAGATATCCGCGAATTCGGATAAGTTCGCGTGGCATGTCTCTTCAACGAGCTCGTCATTGTAGAAACGTTGGGAATTCATTATTTACACAACACACTCGACTTGCGCTGCAATGCTAGTGCCGATCTGACGACTGATTCTGACGACGGCACAGATAAGTACGCTAGCTCACTACGACATAACCTGCAGTGTATGAAATCGAAATCAGTGAATGTGAGTTAGGTTTTTGAATGTGTAGCCAACCACACAATGTTCTACATGGTCTCTGGTAGTATATCGGATAGTACACCCGCCTGTCAAACGATGGTCGCGGGAAAGCGGGGTTCGACTCCCCGCCAGAGAGACTAAATTTTTGGAATCACAAATCCGCGACTCTGATGGGCTTGGCTTTACCAGATATATCTCGGTCTCTTCGCCGCATGGTATATCGACCAAAAAATACCAGAACACGACAAGACGGGAAAGAACGGGCAATACTTTCAATGATGAGAGCGCATGGTTAGCTAGCTTAGTCGGCTATTTTCTTCAATCCATCTCCGCACCTCCTTCTTGTTCACCATGCTCACCACCCGGAGATGTTCCTCCTGTGTGCGATCTCGATAGAGTCGCATGATCTGTCCACAGACGCTCCACACGTCATCCCACGGAGCGTCGAACAAGTCCCACCAACAGTGGGGCGGCGTACAAGGCAACGAGATATCCAGGTGACGCGCAGCAAGGAGAATCGCAGCGCTGACGATGGTGGGCACTGCATACAGTGCGTACGCAGGCGTTTGTAGTCTAGGTGACGTACTCACATAAAGGCTTGGCAAGGCGCAGTCAAATCACGCACGCGTCATTCAGGTAACCCCACGCCTTGGCACACGCGTCCTTGTGATTCATGAGGCCGAGCACGCGGAGGTAATTAATGAGCGTGCCGTAGGGCAACACGACCTGCACGTTGAACCCGAGACGCTTGAGAATTTGCATTTCGGCGACGACAATGGCGTCTTTGAGGTCATAGAACGTGTTGCCGAAATAGGACATGGGTGCGTATTTGAACGGTTCCGCGTTCCTTCGCGGTGTGAGTACTTGCGTGGTGCGCTGAAGGAGAAGGTCGTAGACGTTGATGAGATCCCGGATTCGAAGCGGACACTCTTCGAGTTTGGAAGCGAGATAGAGTGCGCCCATTCCCACATCCTGTCAGCGGAGGGGGCTGCTGTGAAGATCAAAAGGCGACGAAGGGAGGTAAGAGCGGTGCCTGACCCCTAGGCTGAACTGCTTCATCGACGACGTGTACCAGAAACGTTGGTACAAGATCTGTGCGGTAGCGACGGCCACCTGCTTTCTGGGGCGAGCGGCGCGTTATGCGTGGTCGCAAGGAGTGGTCCAGACACGCACTGTTTGAGAAGGATGCCAGCTTGATGTATGAGCTTGCAGCCAAATGCTCTGAGATCTTCCTCTAGCTCTGGTGGGACACCATCTTCGCAGGACGGCGTGCGCTCGATTTGCGCAAGCGTCGCGAGAGGGACGAGGTCGGGCGCTGCCATTCGAGGTCTGTGTCGAGAAGAGAAAGTAAAGCGGGCCAAACAAAGAAAGCGACGGGCATGTTATGCGCAGGAGTGCAAATTAATGTTTTGCAAGTCTCGCCCGCATGTCGAATCTCCCCACCAAGCCCGAGTTCTCAAGAACAGCAAATATACGGCCTGAGCCAGGCGACGAGCGGCGTCCAAGTGGCGCCGGGCGCACATCACCAGACCGGTACTCGTTTCATCGGGACGACAGAGACGACCGTGACCACGAACGCTGGAACCGCTCGCGTTACACTCCCAGTGGGCAAAGGTCACCTCTCCCCTCGCGTTTCACGGATACCTATGTTGCCGGCTCTCATGATACCTACCATGGAAGGGATTACCGAGGCTATAATGATACCCGTGCAAGAGACGACCGTAGGAAAGACTGGGATCGCGACCGAGACTGGGACAGGGGCAGGGAGCGAGGATACTATAAACGAGACGGAGTTCGGACACCCCGGGACGACTATAGTCCAGATCGTCCTGGCGTGGGTCGAAGAGGTTATGATTCCAGGGATTATGACTGGCGCGGACGGGAAAACTACAGAAGGGAAAGAGACTGGGAACGAGGAAGGAGCTGGCACCGCGACGAGTGGCCTAGAGATCGCGAACATGACCGACGCCGTGCTTCCCCTGTCTATCGACCTGTGCCATTATCCCCACGCCGCGGTGAGACTCGTCGTCACTCATACTGGTGTATATGCTCATAATGCGGTAGACTATCGCCATGAATCTCGCTCTCCTCCCCGCCGAATCCAGCCGACGTATTCGTCTCGGGGAAGACGTTCGACTTCTCCTAGAAGCATCGGAAACAGGTCTCGTAGATCTTCGCGTATGTCTCATGCACAGCCCGAGTCGGCAGATGTCCATCCACCCCCCGATATTCCTCGGCCACCAAAAAGCCCTTCTCCTCACAGAGCGGGTCTTAGCCCGAAGCAATACCCACGATCCGTGCCGAGTCCATCGCGGTCAGATCCCGACCGCCAGGCCGTTGAGACAGCAGGCCGTCGGCTCCCCCAGAGAGATGACACGCCTCCTACCAAAGTAGAGGGCCACTCCGTTGAGAGTGCTCTGATTGTGGATGGTCGAATGGATGTCGAGGTAACTATGGAGGCGATTATCCAGGGAAAAGATCGCTCTGGCAACCAAGAAGGGGGGCTGCACGCGAAAGGAGAGCCCAGTTCTCCGACGGAGCGTCAACAGCATTCAATACCGAGTCCTGAAACTGTTGCTGAGCTATCAAAGGAAGTGGCTGTCACACAACCATACTTGCCAATCATTCCCAGGTATAATGCGAAACCGAGGTTTAGCGCCACATATGAGAGCGAGGCGAGTTTGTTTCATCAGGTCGTACCGATTGATGGCTCACGACCACTTCTGGTAGTACAACCGACTGGAAGCACATCGCAGTCATGCCGCAGCAGAGTGCCAGAGGTGCTCCAAAGCAAGCCGTCGGGCATTTCATGAGCTGGAGGTGACCACGTTGGAGTTGCGTGCAGCGCAGCATCGCCGAGAACTCGCGGAATCACACCGCAAGAAGGCACACCACGGACAGCTTGGAATTGATGCCGAGGGTACGGTGAACAAATGATCGTGATCGTAACAAGTAGTACATTAACGCGAACACGAGACTTGGTTGCATACGATGTGTGTCCGAGATGGATCGGAAGGCAACGCACAGAAGAAACCGAAATTCTGAAATAGACGGATGAGTCAGGATGGCAGGGAGGATGGTGGGGATGCATGTACCTGCATTGCCCTGAACAGCTCCATAGGTGACAAGTTGAGCTGCGGCGTGCGGTAGTGAGACGATCAAGTGACCGAGATAGAGATGGGGTGACTATACCGTTATGCACTGCCGGAGGTGGCCGCCTCGAGAAAGGGTTGTAGTGAGAGAATCACGCCGGCCCTCAAAAGTGTACTGCGCGCTGGGGTTTTGCTGGAGAAGCCTATGAGCTGGTCAAGGGCAAACAAGGGACAGAGGACGGACCGAGATGAAGGCATGCAGCCTAGCTTGTGCTTGGGTCAGACGGTGGCGAGCGGAAGAGAGCCGAGGTGACCCTATGACGTATGAGGCTGGGCAAAAAGGGTAATCCTCAAGGGGGGATGCAATATCGAAAGGGCGGGATGCATGTGGGTGATGGATCGATATGAGATAGGTAAGGTATGCTGTAAGTATGATGGAGATACATGTGCAGCGTGGATGCGAGTTGCCACCTGGTAGCATCATATCGTTGTGGGTGGCAACATGAGAGAGTGCAACAAGAAGGCTATCGGGCGAGGATGTGTGAGAGAGATGCGCATATAGGGAGGTCATGTGCGGTGGTTGCCAGAGTGATGGGAAAGGGGGGGGTGGTCAGAGGGACGGGGACGGGATCTGCACCGGTATGCGCCGGAATGACGCTTTGAGTGTGGGAGGGGGACGTCGTCCTCGTCGCGCTTCCGCTTTGAGGGACGCTGTGTGTAGGGGGGGCGGGAGAGATCCTCGTCTGTGTCCGGGAGGTCGAACTGGAGGAAGGTGGGGGAGTGGTATGGGAGGGGACGGGGCGCGATGAGGGGTGCGTCGCAGACGACATGGGGCGCGTCCGGGGGCGGGGAGGGAGAAGAGGGGGAGAGGAGGAAGTCGATGGGAGAGAGGAGAGAGGACATGGCGAGGGGCGATGATGATGGCCATCGAGTTATAAAGCTGGAGTGAGATCACGTAAACATGGAGGGTCGTCTCATCACCACCAACTGTGATGTCCTCCATCATCCACCACGTGCTCAAGCCCTACTTCGTCCGCCGCAATTCACGCGGTGCACTCCCTGTCTATTCCGACATCCGCAATGGTGCAACGCGATACCTAATCAGAAACGTAGACGGTCAGGTAGACGTGAGCCCGTGAGCCATTTCCTCTCCTTTCCCCCCCCCCCTCACCCCGTCCCAGTCCCTCGCACACGACCTCAGACGGTCCCTGTTCGATCCGGTATCACCACACGCACACCGCCTCACCGTCAAGGTGCACAACCAGAGGCACATCATCCTCTCTGGCGGCCGCTTCAAGAGAGACGTGATGGCATGGCTCACAGCCAAGGGCTTTTGACACCGTGCCATTCGCCTATCTCCGTAGTCCCCTTGTCATTACCACATAGTCCTCGTATCATTTGTTGCGCTCCCACTACGTGACACGCACGTCCGGACGGTCTTATTCATGAGTCAGCCTCAGGCACTCGTCTGCGAAGAGACGGTGCTCGTAATCGTGCTTGACCGTTGCAACTCCTAAATTTGTATATGAAATTTTCCGCCCTCAAGGATCTGCGATTATCCGTCTCGACGTGACTCGATCACTCTGACATCTCTCTCTTTCTCTTTTCATTCACTTGCCATGTCTGCTCCAGTACCTCTGACGCCTTCTCCACCCTCCGTAAACAGTCCCCAAGTACCAGCTGGTCCTGCACCTGCATCTGCACCCACACGCGTCGCCCAGCGCGATGGTGGAAACACCAGTCTCGGTACCTTTGGAGTACGCATCGATTCATTCCCACTTACTGCCCTTCGTTCATGTTCCGCAGGTCAAGTCCGGTCTGGCTCAGATGCTCAAGGTACATTTTCACCGCATTCATGTTACTTTGACGTGTCCGCCCACGAATGGCTGCGTCTCTTAGGGTGGCGTCATCATGGATGTCGTCAGCGTTGAACAGGTAACCTTTCATCGCTCAAATTAGTCCACCGTTCGACCTGATATGCAACCATAGGCTCGCATCGCAGAAGAAGCGGGTGCCTGTGCCGTTATGGCACTAGAGCGTGTTCCCGCAGACATCAGAGCTCAAGGGGGTGTCTCACGAATGGTAACGTCACGCGACAAAGTGCATTTTCCACGCAAACAACTGACTCCTTGCCATAGAGCGACCCTGCGATGATCAAGGACATTATCAATGCAGTTACCATCCCCGTCATGGCAAAGGTTCGCATCGGGCACTTTGTCGAGGCACAGGTACGTCGAACACGCGTCCGATCGCGTTGTATTTCATGTCTTGCTTCCTCCCAAATTAGATACTCCAGGCGGTCGGCGTCGACTACATCGACGAGTCAGAGGTCTTGACGCCTGCAGACGAAGAACACCACATTAACAAACATACCTTCAAAATTCCCTTTGTATGCGGCGCCCGCAACTTAGGCGAGGCACTACGTCGCATCTCCGAGGGCGCGGCGTTCATCAGGACAAAAGGTGAGGCAGGTACGGGTAATGTTGTCGAGGCCGTTCGTCACCAGCGCACCGTGATGAGCGAGATTCGCAAGGCGAGCGTCATGAACGAAGAAGAATTATATGCCTACGCCAAGGAGATACAAGCCCCGTTCCACCTATTAAAAGAAACCGCCCGTCTGAAGCGGCTTTCGGTCGTCAACTTTGCCGCTGGTGGTATTGCGACTCCTGGTACGTACGCCACATCGACGGGCAAGTAACTCGCTCAAAGGTCCGTAATAGCGGACGCTGCACTCATGATGCAGCTTGGCTGTGACGGAGGTGAGTTGATGCCTCACTGGCTGAAACACGCGTAGTAATATTATACATCCAGTCTTCGTCGGGTCCGGTATTTTTCACGTGCGTCTTGGGTGTCCATGTTCGACCCGAAATTTGATTGGACCTCAAGTCTGGAGACCCCACCAAGAGGGCGAGGGCCATCGTCCAAGCTGTATGCTCCCCCCGCTTGCATGCACCATGATTCGCTGACTCCGAAACGCCAGGTCACGCACTACAACAACCCCAAAGTCCTCGCCGAGGTACGGAACGTAGATCGGATGGACCATCGAAAGAAACTCATACACCCTCCACAGATCTCCGAGGATCTTGGCGCACCCATGGTCGGTCTTACGATGTGAGTCCCGCCAATCATGAAAAGCAGCTCGCACTGCGTTTCCGTTTCTCATTACTCGTACAGCGATTCAAACTTGAAAGGCGGTCGTCTCGCGGAAAGAGGGTGGTAGGTAAATGGCGACAGATACACAACCCTAAGGTCACATGTAAAACATCTTCTTCAACATATTCTTGTGCGCCCTCTGGAAGCCACTTCTCCATTTGTCGATGTTAAAGGTACTTCGACCAGACGTAACCGAGGCAGAGCTATCGTCGAACTTGAGTTCGGGTGGGAAATGGAAGCCCGCACGACTGCAGACGAGCTGTTCTAAAGGTCAGGATGCTACCATTAGACCGCTCGCTATCGATCCACGTACATCAGCGTCTGTGGGTCAAAGGTGAGTACGGACAAAGACGGGCCCACCCGGCGGACTCACAATACACGGGGGCGGGGATGGAGACAGACCGGGTCGCTCGGGCGAAAGCATGACATAGAGCAAACGAGAGTTCCTGCAGGCTGGATCGAGACTCAGTTATGGCGTCCATCTTGGCCGGGAGCTCCGCAGACACTTACACCTCGGTGCTGTTTCCGAAATTCTCGTCTCGGATGATGATGTAGTGAGAGGGCCTGCTCGCTGCGAGGGAAATCATGAATGCGGAACGCCGGTGAACTACACTGGGCGAGGCACTCACTTCCCAACAAACCACCATGAGATTGCAGGTAAAAGTCCTTAGCGATAGGGTTTCCAATGCCCTGGTCGGCAACGAATCCTGCAGGGCAGTTTCCAGACCTGTCTGCATCCCTCCTACAAGACCATGACATTGATGCCGGACAAAGGTTGGACGGAAACCTACTCGTTTTGTGGGAAGAACCGAACGTGATGACTAGAAAGCAGACATTTAGATACTCTGATAGAAGTAGACATCAAACACCGACCGTTTTCCGACGACGACGAAAGTCAGAGTGGGTTTTGGCTGTTGCACATTCCGCGTCTTCCAAAGCTCGTCGATTGTGGCTTGGCAGTCAAGCGTTCAAGTGGTGCTCTAAGAAACGCGGTAGAAATTACCTTTGATGTCGTTGAATTCTTTCTCCGCAACGTTGACATATTCTCCCTCAGACAGTCCGTCCCGGAAGAGTATGATACGCTGCGGGATAGCAATGTTAGGGTGGTATGCAAGAACGAAATCGGTAATCGCTTGCTAATGAACAACTCAGTGATTTCTATCACACTGAACAATATAGAGCCCTGCTCACTTGTACCATGGGCTGCAGCTGTTCTATTGGCTCCATGCGTGGCGGTTGAATGGTCGTGTATGCATGGTACTGCATTGCCTGGGTGTCATAAGAAGCAACTAGAGAAGCCACTGAAGGCTGGTCATGCACACCCGGCGCAGGATGTCCTACGTCAGCCCCTATCTTCAATTAGTCACTTAGTTATATACAAGCATGAGGGTTAAAATTTACCCATGATCATGTAAGGGCTACGGGAAAGCTTTTGAAGCACCGGGGACTGAGGTACTGCATTGACACCGCCCAGTTTTGCATTTATTCTTCCGATAGGAATGTCAGAGGGGCTTGCCAAGCATGACTAGTTATTACTTACTTCATTGCCACATTGTTGCAGTACTGGTCATTCGCACGAGCAACCTTGTCGGCACGCTGAGTGAAGTCACCAAGTCAAGAGGTTGTAACACGTTTAAGAGTCATTGCTCACCACACATTGAGTGACAACCTAGAGCCAATTGATGTCAATTATATGATCCAAGCCATTAAAATTACGTACTCCATGCAGAACATCCCCATACCGCTTGACTTGGGTTCGAATTTCCAGGGCGGAGGGGGGAAGGATAACCAAGATCAAGTCGGGTTGGGCAGCGCTACCAGTAGCCTGTTGGGCAGCCTGCATCATATCCTATACATGTGCAATTTAGCATAGTAATGGTCTTCTATAGAGAACACCAACTTGAGATACACTGTTTCCGGCTCCTCTGATGTAGACCTGGAGAGAAGCCATTTCTTCCAAAGTATCAGACATACTTCTCAGTAAGAAAACTGAAATGGCATACCCATTCCTGTCAAGATTAAAGTGATAAGAGATGAGGACAGTAAACATTGAATTCCACTTACCCAGCTTCTGGCAGTTCTGCCGAATCATTGCTACAAACCTCTCATTTGCTTGTTTATCTCTTGGTTGGCTGTAATCAACAACAGCCCAGGAGTTAATGTGTTTCGGCTGCGAGAACTGCTGATTCACGGCATTCCAAGCTCCAAACTTCGGAACCTGCAGCAAGGTAAGACAAAACATTCATTTTGTTTGATGTATGTTTTACCAATGGGATAGAATCCCTTTTGTATTTCATGGGAGGAGCCGATAAAACTTTGCCGTCAACGATGGTCGGCACCGTAGCCACCTGCATCCCAGCATCTCTAACGAAGGGTGATGCAGCGTAGTCCAAGGCCTCATAGAAATATCCAGAGGTTAGGGAGGTATGAATTACCGTTCAAATACCTACCGCGCCAGCACCCACGATTCCACGGTGGATGGCCTCGAGTCGAGCCTTGGGTTTGTCAGAGGTGAATTCGACCATCTTTTTGGTTAACTCTTGCGGCAGCCTGCGCGTGAATCGTTGATTAGGTGCGACGAAGCACAGCTCAACGGGTACAACGTTGCCTCCCCCAGTCCTTACACCAACAGCATCTGGAAACCTGAGCGTAATGTTATACGCTTCTCTGAAATAAGCCTATTTGTGGTGACCGGTGAGCACGAAGAAGTATGTACAATGCGAAACGCACCTCAACTGTAGTGTTCTGCACGGGGCCATCACTGTCCTTGTTCCACTCGAATTTCAGGGACCCAGCACGAGGAACGAGTGCCTCAATCTTCTTCCTGCCTTTACGGTGCGTGAACGTAACTATTATTCCTTTGAAGAATTTCGTGAGCTTCGACAGCTCAGGTCCTTCATTCAAGCTGAGCGCCCGAGGATTGTTCGACCCTAAGAAGTTAAGGGCGACCTCGGGCATAGGACCCTCTTGGTAGCTAGAACACACAATTAGCAAGGCTTCCCGAATTGCAAACGGGGCTTACATGACACCGCAAGTCGTGTCAATGTTAACCAGCAGCGCCCGAAGCGAGGGACGAACACTCCTACGCGTTCATGGCGATAAGCATCGGGGCTCGTCGTCAAATGTCAGAAACGGACTCACTGATAGTACCCTCTGAAAACCTCAAGACCACCTCCAAGAGCCCGGCTGCCGGCTTCCCGACAAAAAAAAGCTTTCACATTGTTGGGATATTTCCTAGGCAATAATCAGTAATTCGAGCTGGTACCTGGTTTGCAAGGAGTGACTCACAGATTTGGAGCTTGACGTACAATGAGTTGCACCAAGTTCAGTGCTACAGACGCGCGGGGAGTGAGCTGCATGGTATGACCATCGAGTAGGTGTTGAAGATCCCTGATGCGCCATAAGTGACTAGCAAGTCGAACCTCCAAGCCGGCTTACTCGAAGGTAATCGGCGCGGCATCAACGCGCCTCAAAGTGATTGTGAAGACACCGCGCGGTGGACCTGCACCCTCTCTGGGTTGACGGTCCGACATGTTGACTTCAAACTATCGGAGGCGTGATCGGTGGGCTACACAGTCATCAGCCCTCTGACCCACATACCGTGGCCGCACTTCCAAAGGATAAGACGGTCGGAGAGTATGCGATGGCATCGCTGTCGTAGATCACCTTGGGGTTAAACACGCCTGGCTGGGCGTGGTTCTGGAGTCTCTCGAAAAGCTCGATGCGTCGACGCGATTGCTTCTTCTCCAACACCCTCCTGTCGTCAAACGCTAGAAAAGAGATGGCGAGCATGCATGAACGGACAGGGCATATGGTTGAACCTAGGCTGGGAACACTCACATACTGCGTGTGTGATCCCCCATGGGAATTAGCGTCAACGTCGCGTAGTGACGAGGTGCCAGCAAAGCTCACCGTCATACTGATAGTACGATCTCCTTGGAAGACCTGTGATCTTGAACGAGTTAGTGATGACCTGAAGTCGTCTAGTACCCTGGGGAGGGCCGCCGGGATGAGACATGGGAGAGATGAAGCAGGATGGGAAGAAGTAGAGACGAGGAGAGACCTAGCTAATAAGAAGATGAGTGGTCGCCCAGATCGATGGGAACATGATGCCAGGGTGGATCATTGGAATCTCCCTAGCGGGGACGGCGGGCCCCGTTATTAATTCCACCTCGCTCTCGTCATATCAGCTTTCCCGCTCGCACATAATGAAGACTAGAATTAAAAAGGACAAGCAGCAGACAGACGGAGACCAGCTTCAAATGGAGAACCAACACACGTTCAACTACAGCGTAGCAATACTTCGACGGAGGGAAGGTAGTATGTAAACGACAGAATATCGTTCCTATTGTACCGCATAGGTGATGCTGACGATATCCTCGATTAAGCTGATGTCAATGAAACGTAAAAGAGTTCCGCCACTGCACCACAGGTGTTCCAATTCAGCAGCACCCACCAGACTGCTGCTGCTGTACGGACTGGCCAGGACTGATAGTCGAGGACTTTGCGCCTGCGGGTGTCGACGTGGACCCCATTCTGGAAAGAACGCTCAACTTCTCCGCTGATGCGCTCGGGGAATTGCTTACCTATCTTTGATCTGTTTAGCCATGGTCAAGAACGCCTGCTCAACATTAGTTGCGTTCTTGGCGGAGGTCTCCAAGAAGGGAATGGTCAACTGGTCAGCAAATTCCTAGAATAAACTTGAGCAGGGTGGGCAAGTGCATATGAATAAAGGTGTATTACTTTTGCCACGCTGTACTCGACCACCTTCTTGCTTGTAAGGTCGGACTTGTTCCCTACCAACAACTTGTTGACGCCTTCCGACGCGTACCGGTCAATTTCCTGAAGCCATTGCTTGACATTCGTGAAGGTATCTGAGGGCTGTAGTTGGCAACCACTGCGGGCGAAGATAGTGGTATCTCACCATTGTCCGTGACATCGTACACGACGATGATGCCGTGAGCACCCCTGTAGTAGGATGATGTGATCGTGCGGAAACGTTCCTGACCTGTTTCATAATTGTCAGAAAGAATGTTCAGAGAGCTGTAAGGGCACGTACCGGCAGTGTCCCACTGTGAAGTGCGCGTAGGGTGACGTCAGTGATGTTTGCAAGGCATCATAATGAATTCCAAGCGGGAGGGCTCGTGGGTGACTTTGTAGCGTCCGAGGAACAGCCAGCGAACCCTGGGACAAAGAAGTTGAAACAATGACTCACGATCTGGAGCTTGACAGTCTTTCCTTCGAGCTCGATGGTTCGAATTTTGAAGTCTACTCCAATGGTACTGATGTAGCTCTCCGTGTATGTGTCGTCTGCAAACCGAAGAAGCAGACAGGACTGGGAGAGAGACGCATTCTGAGGGAGTGATGTGGCTTGCTGAAGGGCAGAACGAACCTTTCCGACACCAGAGTCGCCGATGAGGAGGAGCTTGAAGAGATAGTCGTACTCGCTGGTATGCATGATGAGCGCGGTGAGGACCAAGGGGACTTTGAGCGTTGAGGTCGGTGGTGGAACGAAGGGCGGGATGAAGGAGCCGTGTGCTGCGTGACGCCGTGGCGTGACTCTGCCGAAACCCTCGAATGTACCGCCACACCACTCGAATACAGTGCTGGTCTCGTCGTCTGCTGGGCCAGTTCATCCCAGTTGAATTTCCGTCTCATTTCTAACAGCCATCGCCGCTACTGTAGCCCGCACGGTCGTCCTTTTCCCCGTTAGCAAGTTGGTTGGTAGGCATGGGTTAATGCACGTGACCACTGTAGCGCTCTTCACCCACCGCGCGTTCTCCGCCTCTGCTGTCATTCTCCGAGTCTAGTGTATCGTTTGACGACGTCTGGGAGGACCATGGAACCGTCGTATCAAGCTGGTGTCCGCCGACCCGACGTGAAGAAGAAGCTTGTCGTAGTCGGTGATGGTGCGCGGGATAGTTTGTTCGTCCATCACCACACCATTCAATGTTGTCGTACTAAGGCGGATGCGGAAAGACGTGTCTTCTCATCGTATATGCCGAAAACAGGTTTCCAGAGGTGCGCATACATCCATGTGTACCCTCCTCAAGCTGAGAAGCAGCCTCTGGCTAGTCCTACATACCGACCGTATTCGAGAATTATGTGACACAAATCCAGTTCGAGGGAAAGCTAGTGGAACTCGCACTTTGGGACACTGCAGGGCAAGAAGAATACGATCGACTACGACCGCTCAGCTACCCGGAGAGCAACGTCATTCTCATCGTCTTTTCAATCGACTTCCCAGTCAGTCTCGGAAATGTTCAAGACAAGGTTTGCATCTTAGCCCAATCCGTGCGGTATTTTACATTCTCTCAACTATGATTTCAAGTGGTATCCCGAGGTGGCACATTTCTGCCAAGGAACGCCCCTTATATTGGTTGGCACAAAGATCGACCTACGCCGCGACGACCAAACACGACGGATGCTCAGCGCGCAAGGGCAAGTACCCGTGTCTGCAGAGCAAGGTGCCAGCGTGGCAAAGGAGATTGGGGCCAAGTACGTCGAATGCTCAGCGAAGACGGGCACCGGTATTCAGGAGGTGTTCAACCTTGCCCTAAAGGAAAGTATGAGAGGCCGTTGGGGAAAGATGGTGAAGCACCGGGGTTGTGTTGTTGTCTAGCATAATGGCGTATGCTCCGCATGGACCGTCCCTTCGCTTCACTTGGAGTATTTGTACGCACAGATCTCTCTTGCTATTGCATCTCTGTCATGTTCATACAAATGCATATCCATGAAAACGTTATTGTCCTTTGAGATGACGAGAGTGGAGCGCGGCTGCAACTCTTCCCGAGCGATAAAGTAGCCATAGGAACGCAATCATGACGACCATCGTAGTCCCCATCTCGACAGCGAACAAGTCATGTTTGGAAGCTACGGGAACTCGAAGCGATACATAGTGCGATGACGCGTTTGGTACCGAGAAAAGCGCCAACGAACTGAGCATGGTCGAATCTGCTACAGGCGACTCGGAGGAAAACGAAGAGGACACATTTGCTGAGGCGCCATCAGAATGCGAGGTAGCACTCTATACAGTACACACACCAGAGAGGGGACAGGCCCAAAAAGACGTAGGGGAGAACACCATGATTGACTGGGCAGAGGTCTGAGCCGAACCTGGTACGCCATACCGCGCATGGACAGGAATGTCCACGGTGACTTGTTCCGGACGAGCATCGGTAGAAGTAGCATTTATGAGCAGTAGAGAATGGGCGGTTTGATCGAGGGCAAACACGGGGAGCTCGAGGTTTGATTCGCCCCAGAACTCAAAGGAGAGACGACGGTCAACGAGCTCATGTCTGTCGATGATGATAGACTGCGGGAATATGTACTGCACAAAGAAAGCGCAGGTTGAATCTGGGGGGTCCAGCGCAAATTCTGTGGACAAAGTCGAATGAAATGCGCGCTGCGGTTGGAAGGAATGCGAGGTCACTGTCGAGGACATTGAGGAGGCATTTGTCGCACGCGTTGACTTGTTCGCTCATCGCCGGTTTCATCAATCAATAGAACCAGACCTACCCGGAACGAATGGGAGATCACAATCGGATTCAGTTCCCTCCAATCTCCCCCGAGAAACCTCCAAAGCCACCGCTTGGGATCCTCGACGATATGCAGGGAGATGGCCTCGTCAACGATGCCCTCCTCGTAGATCGCGCACACCCCCCAGTCATCTTCGGCGCTGGAGGTCCCATGTACGTCTACGTTCTCACCCAAATTGGACCTGTCTGGAACGCACCCATAGGTTGAAGCGGTTCGATGAATCTGCTGCATCTAGTCGCAAAGGCTCTCAGGCACCAACACCCCCGCGCTCCGTAGTGGGCATCGGAAACAAAGGTATGTCATCGTGCGACCTCACCGCCAGCCCATCGACAAGTACCACAAGTCGCGAAGCCGGATTATTCTGAAGCCAAGATTGTGCTTGCTATGGTACATTATTTACCCTAGCTTATCTCGGGCCCTGACAGGACTGTCCAGGTTGGATTACCCGCACGGGGAAAGTCGTATCTCAGTAATAAGCTTATGCGATACCTCAAGGTTGTCATTTTCACACCGTCCATGGCTCGTTTACTGAGTCGACGCTTAGTGGCTAGAATACGATGTCGAGGTGAAGCTGCAGCGCGCTGGATATGTGCTTGCTAAACTTTCTCGCAAGGTCTTCAATGTTGGGCAGCTACGCCGTTCCCGGGCCAAGCAAAAGGCTCTACAGTTCGTACTGATCGCCATTCGACATATACGAGCTCACACTATCCGTTAGGAGCGGGATCAAGGAGGATCACACAGCGAAATACTTTAGTCACAACAATGTCGAGGCGACCAGAATCCGAGAAAAGTTGGCTGAGGATAGTCTAGAGATGCTCATCCAGTGGTTAAAGAAGGGCGGTAACGTAGGCATCCATGGTGAGGTTCTCTTCGGATCGTTTCGAACACTAGGCATTGAGCATCACCAAGACGCCACTAACAGCACACGCACTCGGCGGCAAGTATCATGTCTTCACCACTGTTCATTGAACTTGATGGCGTTCCAGAGCTAAAATCGAAGCCCGAGTCGCCAAGGAAGTAGGGATCCAAGTCATATTCATCGAATCTGTCTGCAACGATCCTGTTGTGATAGCTGCTAACGTGGCTCTCAAGGTTTCTTCAGGAGATCCAGACTACAAAGATCTACCAAGAGAGGTCGCTGAACGTGACTTCATCAAGCGCATCAAGGAGTATGAAGCTGTTTACGAGACCATCACAGAACCTCACCTCTCCTATCTTCGAATAACCGATGTTGGAAATGAAGTCACTCTCTCGCATATCAATGGGTATCTGCAGAGTCGCATTGCCTTTTATCTCATGAATCTCCACGTGAAGCCTCGGAGCATCTTCTTTTCTAGAGTAAGAAAGACCTCCTTGCGATTCCAGTGGAACGAGCTTAGAGCAGGATGCAGCACGGAGAAAGTCAGTTTAACCTGGAGGGAAAAATCGGAGGGGACTCCCTGTTATCTGAACGTGGCCTTCAATATGCTAGAACACTCCCAGAACTCGTCCGTAAACATATCGGGGATGCGCCATTGACTGTAGGCCTATCTTCTTTCCACCAGCGTTATTGCGCGCTCATTCCACGTAGGTCTGGACCTCTACTCTTCAGCGAACAATTCAGACAGCACAGCATTTACCTTATCCTAAGTTGACGTGGAAGTCTTTGGATGAGCTGGATGCTGGGGTCTGTGACGGAATGACATACAAAGAGATCGAGGTCCGTGAAGTAACCTTTTCGGACAAGGAAAGGTCACTGATCTTCGCTTAGCAAGCATACCCGGAGGACTTTGCGAATCGTGATGAAGACAAGTTTAATTACCGCTACAGAGGAGGAGAGTCATACCGCGACGTGGTCGTGCGGTTGGAACCTGTTATCATGGAGCTCGAACGACAAGAAAATATCCTCATCTTCGGCCATCAAGCCATCTTGCGATGCTTGTGAGTTCTCGTTGTAATGATCCCAACCTATACCTTTGGGGTATTTATATTATAGATATGCGTATTTTCATGACATGCCGCAAGCGGACCTCCCTTATATCAAAATTCCATTGCATACAGTCATCAAGTTGACCCCGAAAGCTTACGGTTGTGATGAGGAGAGGTATAGATTTATACTCACTCGCTTTGCTGTGGCTGATGATGGACTACCAGGTATACCTTGCCCATTGAGGCAGTAGATACTCACCGGCCCAAGCCGAGTGGTTCTCACTCGGATGGGCCCGTAGGACCCACTGTACGGGAATATTATGGGAAGTATGCATAGTGGCCCAACATAGACACGTCGATTTCCTATGTCCTCTGCCCAGTCAAACAAGACTACTTGGAAATTCTTATAAGGTTCATGAAGTGGGACTTAGAGAGCCATCATAAGCTCTGATTTCCCGGACCCGATTCGGGTTTAACAGGTTTTGTATGGGGTCCGAAGCTGGAAGTCTGGACATAGACCGTGCCAACTCCGCCGTCCGACTTTCGGCTCCGGCCCGGCCGGACCGGTCATGGACGCCGTTGGTTGAACGCTTCAAACGTCCACGGTCTATGTCCACAATTTTCTGGCCGGGCGATGTCTGTCATGACGGTCATTTCTACGGTTGGGTCAAACGTCACACCGTGTGTATCGCTGGTGTTATCAACGCAAATTCGGTGAGCCAAATCATGCAGATAGTCTCGCTATGTTCATGCCAGCCTCCAGCGAGCAAAGGCCAACGCAATTCTAGCGAACGCTCTCCAGTCGAATGATCTCCAAGCGCCCCTTCACTCGCGTGGAACTCCTGCCGTCCTCGGGTTTGCCTCTTTCTTGGTGTCACGTCCATTGACTGTCCCGAACATCGGGGATCACGATGCGTCACTGTACCCTCCGTTCCGTTTCCCATACTTGGCGGAGATTGACAAAATATTCAGAAGGCAGCCATTCCATTTCATCTACTACCACCGTCATGCCAAAAGTTCCATGAGGTTCTATGCGGCTGAAGTCGACGCATCAGGTCTCCCTCTTGTCCCCAGCGAAGCGAAGGCACCAGTAGAAGTGTCGCTTGCCCTCGATTTTACGCGGCGGAAGGATATAAAACTTGACATTCCAGATTACCGGCTCATAGTCGATTTGGTGAGCAGCGTCCGGCTCTGCATGCCCCGTGCCGAACGCTAGTACACAGTGGAACGCAGCGAAGTCACTCGAAGAAGCGGTGCAAGGCACCCGATCTCGGCCTCCGAAACGCAGTTCGAGTGGGTGCATAGACGGGAACGCTAAGCGGCCCCAGCACCGCACAACACACTCGTCACACCCTGACGTTTCGGGGGACTCTGGCCTTTTGTCGAAATTGAGAGTGTTTAGTTTCGCAGGCTCGTCGTCTTCTCTTCTGTCGACGTAAACGAGACGCTCAAGAGGTCGACACAGCGCGACAAACAGAAGGGCGAGCAGTGATGCTGTATCAACTGGCCCAACGGCGACGTCTCCGATCCGACGAACACATCGCGCTGTCGAGTCTCACGTATAACAGGTACTTCATTTGTATGTCGGGCCCGCTCATCTATTAATTCCGTGAAGGCATTATAACAGCATCTGGATTATTTTGAACGATTTGATCATTGGTTTGGCATTCCGCCAGTTCCTTTGTCAGAATCGTCACGTTCTTGGCGCTATAGTTGCTGATGGTCTTGAAGTATGGGTTTCAATGCCGATAAGAAGACTGTCCACTCATCCTTATCCTTTGACAGAGTACCCTCGCTGTTCGCGTCCAGCGGGTGTTATTGTGGTTAGATAGTTGGCCCGCAGGATTGAAACTCAATACGGAGCTGAGCAGATTCTATTCGCATGGGTTCATTGGCCTGATAATCGGATGGACAAGTAGGCGTCCCGTTCACCCTCTCCCCGCGGTAGGCTTACAGGGGTGGTACAGAACTTCTTCACCACAATTCGTCGCTCTTACCGGCGATCAGTTTCGCCATGGAGACAGCCTGCCTTCTAGGCATGACGATGACTGTATCATTGTCCCTAGACTTCATCAGTATTCTCACTGCTCACCTACATGCGTGTTACTTCATCTCTGCGATCGTTTATCGACATGTGCTCTTACTGATCGGTTCTCTATGGAACCTCTTCAGAGGTACGAGTCATTGCTTTGCACACTGCTCTGTAACGTCTCTTTCAATGTTAAACCCAAATCGATAGGTAAACGATATAATACACTCCGGAATCGCACGGATCCCTGGGATTACGACGTGGACCAACTGTTGCTCGGAACGATCTTGTTCACGCTCGCTGCTCACCTTTTCCCGACGATCCTAGTTTATTACATATTTTTCGCACTGGTAAGATATTTTGCTTGTCACAATACAATCCTGAGTGTGTACTGGATCAGGTGCGGCTGGGAATAATTATTTTGTATGCCAGCTGTGAAACATTACTGGCTTTCATGAACCATTTCCCTCTGTTTGCACTCATGTTGAGGGGTAAAGACCCTCAGAGACTACCCGGTAGGTGAACTAGACCCTCTTGCGGCCTACGATCTGACGGTCAGCAATCCAGGGGACACATACCTGCATGTCAATCACACTGCCGTTGGGTGTACAGTCACGGTCGAGGTATGAACCACTTGGCGGTTGACAGGCATCGCGTTGATCTTTGCAGAGCCACCCGGTTCCATACGCGGTCGTCTTTGCGCAGTATAGTAGGTTTATTTGCATTCGTTTCTAGCATAAAACTAACATTTTTGACAGCAGGCCTTTGGCGGCGGCTGGCGCGACATTACCATCCCATTCGTCTGGGAAAGAGGTTCTTACAAGGCCAGGTGCTGGACACATTTCCTCAAGCATCTACAGTTCCACCATTGGATTGCTGATGATCAAGAGACATTTGGCGCACGTGCAACGTATCTGCCATTGTCGTTCCTAGACAATATATCAGGCACGGCCATCATTGATAATAGCTGTCACGCTTACTTAGCCTCCGCTTCCACTTCCATGAGCTTGCGCTTATGCATCTCCGCTGCACGCCGATTAATATCCAGGACTTCTTGTGTATCCGGGAATCCGATATCCCAATAGCCAGGTGGCGTCTTGGGTCGATGCCAATGATGGCGGTGCCGTGAGATTAGCTGTTTATGCTCCTCTACTTCATCCGTATTTTCCTTGTTAGACACATGGAGGTTGTAAGGTTCCTTGCGCTTTGTTGGCGTCCTCCAAAGGGGCTGCCGCGAGGCTGGTAATGGCCCAATGGCTTCATAGTACTGGCACGCAGGAGCTTCAGCCGAGAAAAAGATTCTGCTAGGGCCGTTGTCATTTACCTCACGACAGCATTCACAATCACTTCCAAGCATATGCTTTCGCTCTTCTCGAGTGCGAACGACAGCATCGTACTGAAAATCTACACCGTTATTTTTGCCTTTCCGAATAGAAAACCTGGAGTTGATCGTGTCCATTACTGAGCTGGAGCTAGAACGATATTATGGTGTGGCGACAGTGTGTTCATGAAACACGCACGGTATTTGAGCGTATCTTCCCTTGCGCTTGCGAGGTTCGGTCAATAGAATCGACCGAGAAGGATCTGCCTTTGGCGGTATCTCTGCCGATTTTTCTTGGTCCACGATCATTCAAAAATGAAACCCACCTACTAGCGTTGTCATCACCGCCGGTAGACTTTGGCCCCAGAAATGGGTCTTTGTTGTTCCTGGGTGACGGCGAAAGAGCTTTGTGTGAGGATTCGCCATGATACGACTTTCTGCGATGGTGCCTGGACGCCACAGCTACCGGAGAAGAGCAACAAAGATTGACTTTCGCATCACCAAGGGATTCTTGTTTGGGGTCTTTGGTGTCATCGTCGTCTCCAGGTCCAAACTCTTCAAACTGCTTTCGTTTCCCGAGCGCTGATTCCCTCGCATATAGAGCGAGTTTGTCGTTTTTGAGAAACGACATGATGTGTTTGTCCGTCTCAGCGTCTCGGAACAACCACCGCTTGAAGTCTCGCCATTTCTTGTAGTCAGCCTTGTAACGCGCTGCGGCTCGATTGCTTGCCTCCAGGAGAGTGTCGTACCGAGTACGGAGTGCACTGAGCTCCTCCTGAAGGGTGGCGACCTGGGAGCGGAGACTTTCTGTGTCCGCGTCCATTGCGACGACTTCCAGTGCGCGACTGGTCAACGTCAATCACGTGATCGCGTTGTAATGATACTTCCTGGGTGGCCGAATCCTAGTATCGTCGTCGAGGGGGTAGCAATATTCTTGTGGTCGCTTTCAGTACTTGTGATTCATGACGAACGAGGGAGTGACCGTCGGTGTTCATTTTTCAGGTGCCAACCGGATCCGAGTTTGTTGCCGGACTTACCGAACGCACCCACTGAGTACTGCGACTTTGCGTGACACGTTACGTCCCGTCCTGTCCTTCAACACTCCCCGCCGCGAGCAATATGGTTACGATAGTTCCTTATCCAGAGAAAATCGACTACGCTACACAGTCAGTGCCTGTTCCCGGAACCAAACGCCCCGGTCAAACTCGTAAGCATCCTTCATTCTTTTCACCGACCATTCTCGTTTACTACCACCATACAGCACACTACCGCAATGGTAACTGCACTCCCATGGTGCAGAAACATCCTTCTGACGAGATCGTAGCCTTGTTCGGATTTTTCGATGCTGACACGCCAGGGATCGTCAAAACCCTGCCCGAGGTCTTTGACCATGGCTACAACCAGAACCCAGATGCCAGACTGTTTGGCCATAGACCCGTCATTTCGACGCAGCCCCTGAAGTTTGGGCCATACGTGTGGCAGACCTACAGACAAGTGGACGCCAGGAGACGCAAAATTGGTAGTGCTCTACATGAGCTCTTCAAGTCGGGCGTTCTCAAGGCAGAGGACATGGAGACTGTCGGCATTTGGGCGCAGAATCGACCGGGTAAGTAGTGAGCGATCACTCGCGCGCAAAGGCACACTTAGACAAGAAACCCAGAATGGCAGATCGTCGAATTCGCACTTCATGCCTACGGCAAAGTTGGCGTCAGCCTGTATGATACCCTGGGAATAGATTCAGTTGGTAAGGACCGGAATCGTCGACAACGTATTCCATAGACTTACCCCTTCACAGACTTCATGTACGTTGCTCTACAAGATTATTGATCGTCAAACTGACCTGCATATAGCATCAACCACTCCTCGCTCTCTGTCGTATTCACGACCCCAGACCACATACCGACGCTCCTCAAGATGGCTTCCAAAATTCCAATTTTGAAGATGATCGTATCGTTTGACCCCTTAGAGAAGCAAGCACGACACGCGCTTGCCTCGTGGGCCGAAACTGTTGGTGTGCAATTAAAGGAACTGAGCGAAAGTGCGCTTCTCCAGTTCCTCGGTGCCTCGATTACTCAATATTCGATCTCCAGTTGAAGCATTTGGTGAAGCACATCTCATAGACCCTCTGCCTGCCTCGGGGGACCAGATCGCATCGCTGTGCTACACTTCCGTATGTATCTCCTCGTCGCTCGCGTGACTTCGTCCTCACCCTTGACTTTACTAGGGAACTACAAATCGTCCCAAAGGCGAGACACGTTCCTGGAATTTGATCATTTCTTGTTAACTTCCCCGCAGGAGCTATCCTTACTCACGGAAACCTTGCAGTTGCAGCGTATTCAAACACATTTGGCATTACCAAACCTCCGAGTCTCACTCTTCTATCGTATCTTCCGTTGGCTCACATATACGAGGTCATTATAGTGCCTTTGTGCGATTACTTGTATCTCACGAATTTGTTTCAGCGAGTGGTGGAGTTGACGACAGTCGCTCTCGGTGGCTGTGTCGGATTTTTCACTGGCGATCCTCTGAGACTTATTGAAGATGCACAATTTCTAAAGCCCCATTTCTTCCCATCTGTCCCGCGCGTTCTCAACCGCATATACCAATCGGCTATGGCTGCGGGCAATGCACCAGGCCTTAAGGGAACGCTGTTCAAAATGGCTGTTCAAACCAAGCTTGATCAGCTACACAAGACCGGTCTCAACACGCATCCATTATGGGACTTTCTAGTGTTTAGCAAGGTATGTGATGCTCAGGAATATACATACTCGCACAGATACAACGTTTTGTGAAGATCCGAGCCGTCCTCGGTGGCAATGTGATCCTCGTCAGCACGGGTTCAGCTCCGATCAGTGCGGAAGTGATCGATTTCTTGAAGATCGCATTTTACTGTGAGGTTACTGAAGGTACACGTTCTATTGTTTTGTCGGTAACCATCTTCTAACCCCTTCGCCTTTCAGGGTGAGTCTGGGAGCTTTCGGATTAAGTGTGAAAAGTTCACGCTCCTCTCAGATATGGTATGACGGAGAACTGTGGTACCTGCGCACATACACTCAAAGATGACCCCACTTCTGGTGGTTCCATTGGGCCTCCTCAACCTGTCAACGAATTGAAACTCATTGATGTGCCCGCAATGAACTACACGTCTGAGGACAAGCCTCATCCTCGTGGAGAGCTCTGTGTCCGTGGCATGAATTGTTTCATCGGGTATTACAAGGGTGTGTGCTTAAACCTCCGCGCGACCACAAACTGACGTGGTGCACCAGACGAGAAGAACACACAGGACACTCTAAAGGATGGGTGGATACACACGGGCGATGTTGCCGAGGTCGACAGCCAGGGCCGCTTCAAGATCATTGACAGAGTCAAGGTGTGTACATTCCATTCTCTGCGCCGTCTTTCATGATGTACCGACCTGCCGTTCCTCGTTGCAGAACATCATGAAGCTAGCGCAGGGCGAGTACGTCGCACTGGAGAAAATCGAAAACATGTACTCTGCTTGCCCGATCGTACAGCAAATCTATGTGCATGGCGACTCGTTACAGTCGTATCTCCTCGCTGTCGTGATTCCCGAACCTGTCGTCCTCGCACCTTTGGTTTCCGCGATATTTGGGAGGACGATCGTCGCCAGTGATATGAAAGCACTCGGTGAGGCAGTCAAAGATCCCAGAACGATTCAGGAGGTACTCGGATTGCTCGACAAGGAAGCACGAAAGAACCGGCTTGCTGGGTAAAGCACACGGCATCTTTAGTCTGAGTCCCGACTGACGGTCTTTTCCCTCTTCTAGGTTCGAATTTGTGAAACGCATCCATCTGAGCATGGACCCTTTCAGTGTCGAGGACAACACGTTGACGCCGACATTTAAGCTGCGACGCAGGGATGCCTACGCCAAATACAAGACCGAACTCGATGCGCTCTACGCACTCGGCGAGGAGAATCATCAATCAAGCAAACTATGAACCTGTGAGACACTATAGTCATCGAAACTGAGAGTCGGGACTCGGCCCTAATCATCCTTTGTTACGTCGCTCATGTTTTATTTAACAATCTATAATTCACCTTCTTATCGAGTATAACGGACATGGTGCTGGCTGATGTCCACGGAGTTTTTCCAAGGGATGGTTTTCTTGCTGTGGAGCGAGATCTTTAAAGTATGCGGGGGAAGCCAAACCAAGAAGGGGGCCACCGATCGCGCCGAGCACATGGCAAGTTGGACGACGCCATTCGATTGTCCTAGAGATGCCGGAGAAGGCGTGCTTTCTTTGATGAGAAACATGCTCAGCCTGTCCTAAAATCGGCCCTCGTTCTTTATGGTGTCATGAAAACTAGCCGAGCTGAACCCAAGAACCCCGATTCTCGAAGGCGTGAGCGTGATCGTGATGCCAGCCCAGAGGGCAGTGGTGGTAAGAGGACCCGGCCGGCGAGCTTGGCCATCGATGCCGTTGCGCGCGATGGCGTTCAAAATGGGCGATGCGACGTCGGCGTATGGCCACAATCCCATAATGAAGCTTTACATCTTTACACAATCGAACGTGCACTATAAATATGGCATCATGAAGATCTGAAACGCAGCGGATATAGCTCCAGAGGCCGCTAGAGAACGACCAACCTGTGATGCGGGTCGGGTCTGTCGGAATGCTAAACGGAGATAACAACTTACGGAGCCCACCACCGTGAACAGGAGAGTAACAAAACAGGACTAACATGACATCAAATGCCACAGTGAGGAAACCTAGCACGAAACCAGATATTGCTAAAGCCCGTATGATTGGCATAGGTAACAATTCCATGGGTTTGTTAGGGTTAACCCATATTCCGTACACCATATGAAACGGGAGAATACTCTGCGGTACTTTATTACATTTACTGGGAAGGGTCTCCGTAATGATGGGGGTGGTCAGAAGGACTGTGGCGAGTGAGAGTGAGGTGATATGTCACCTCCTCTAGGAAAGCATAGCCAAGGACAACGCCACTGAAAGCAATGGCAGCAGCCGCGAAGCACGGGAGAAGATACGGGTACTCCCTCTAAAATCGGTTATCAGAGAACCGCGGGTACTTTGTTGCGGGATGCGAGAACGTGCCACCTATCAGCGGGCCACATTTGACAGAGGATAAGTTGGATTATTTCGAGATGGGATTGGAATGACCTAGAGACCATATGACACAGTAGATGGGAAAAACAGCGGCCTGGTTTCTGACATCGGTAACTTTTCCAAGCGCCGAGTGGATGACGGCGACGTTTACAGATATGTGCGGGGAAGGCGAAGGAAGACAAAAGCGGTGAGACTGACCGATGCAACGCGTAACGAAGATCGCGGGGAGAGACTTTGATAATCCGAACGCCAGAGTGGTTATCGCAATTCCCGGAATACCCACGAGAATGACAGGATGACGCCCAATTAAGTCTTACGGGAATATGAGCGCACAAAGAGTGGGCAGAGAAAGGGTGAACGGACCAGAGAGACGAGCCCACTGACGGAGACGAGTTTGGAGGTAGCAAAAGCGCTTTCCTGATGAAGGTGCGAGAGTGGGATGGGTGGACTTGGTTTTTGCCGGGGATCGAGGAGGGCGTCAGAGGTCATTGTGGGGACTTGAGAGGGTGAGATTCGGTTTTTACGGTGCACTGGATGAGAGCTGGACAGGGGCCAAGATGACCGTAAGCGGGTTGCTCTGACAAACAGACGCAAACACCAGTGCGACGGTGAGCGCGTTGTCGAGCGCACGGATGTCTCAGACTGGGCCCACCTGGCAGTGAGCACGGCTTTATTGTGTACGACGACGATGAATATTAGTGTCAACGACAACCCGCTCCTCGTCGCTCCCAGACCCGTACGTCTGACCGCCCTCGCCCGCTCCCTCAAGGTCGTCCCTTCACAGCACGACGATGCCGAGAACGCTGACGACACGAGACTCCCCTCTCGCAGCTCTCCGCGCGCCTCCCCCCGGTACGTTCCACCTCCTCCCCTCTTCGCACGTCCGGCACTAATCTCCCCATAGCTCCACTCTCCCATCAGAAGCTCTCGAGGAATTCCTCTCCATCCTTCGCCCCGCCATCTTTCCGTCATCTTCCCCTGTCCTCCGTCCCCGCAGGAACGGTACCCTCGCCTTCGGCGTCGCTTACAAGGCAAAGCCAAAGATAGACGCTTCCCTCACAAAGTCAGACCAGCCCAATTCCAGCATCCCTGATGAAACAGATCCTCGCAGGCAGACCCCTCCCTGCTCCCCGGAGCCTGTCTCGGACCACCTCCCCGGTAGCTGGGATATCTTTTGCCCAGACATCACCTCTAGATGGCACGCCCAAGTACTTGGTACGCCCTTTTCTCCCAATCTAGCACCTGCAGCCACTCACCGTCCCATATCCGGGCAGCATCTCCCATCTCCCGCTTGCAGACCCGCAACCCTTTTCCCCGTTATGCCGCCCACGATATCACCCTCTCCCCCATCCGTTCTTCCCCTTCAATCGCATCCTCTCCCACCTCTCCTGATGCAGTACCCCTCCCCGCACCCTCTCCCGATGAGACCCTCGAAGTCTTCTGAGCGTCCGCCATCTCGCAGCGTGACACCCTTACTATGAGCCAACGTCCACAGGTCTACAGTGTCATTTATCACCTTATCGGCCTCGTGGACACCGGATATGTTCGCTTCTGTTGCTGCACTATAACCATATCCGTTCCTTCTTCCTTCATACCGCTCGCTTTCCTCGTTTCCACACCCGTCGCTCTCCCTCCTCATGGTGCGACTTTCTTTAAATGGAGAACACCGTTGTCTGAATTAACCCGTGTACCACATATCCTTCTTGTTCATATACTGATCCTGTATTTGCGCACGGTAGTAATCACTCTGTTCAGTATACATTAGGCAGCCGTTCTATATCAACTTTCCAATCACAGTTAGTCTAGCTCACTCGCATGACTTTTATCAAACTCGGTATTATCACACATCTGTTCTCTGCGCTAACTGGCTCATCTCCGTCATCTTTATGGGGATAGCGGCAGCCCTTATGGGTGCAGTGGATCACTTGCTTGCCCACCACGCCTGCTGTGAGGTAAACAGCGGTACCACTGCCGTTGATGTAAAAGCAGTCCTCTAAGCGAACCCCAGCCTAACGCAAGTTGGGAAATTTGCATAAATGTAGAACTGTTAGGGTCTTATGGCGTCCGCTTACCTTTCCCTTGATGTAAACCCCCGGCTCATTGGAGAAGGCGTGTCCGGTCTCGATAACAGCATTCGATCCTCCCCGAAGGTAGGGCGCTTCGTGATCTTCCACACCGATCCCTGAATATTGAATATCGCTAGGTCAATCAAGGTTCGAACCACCACACCAGGCGTCGCGATCCCACCACATTCGAAGGTGGACCTCAGGTATCTTGCTCTCTTCGAGCTGAAATGTCTGCGCGAGCGCAGATCCGTCAGCTGGTACATGCTTGTGCAACACCGTCATCTCACCCTTGTGACGTCGCCACGGTATCCAAAGAGTACGCCTCCAGTGTCAATTAGAATCAGATCCGAGCTGCCCAACACACGATCAGTTCTCGTGCCATGGGGGAGTGCGGCATTCCCTTCGGTCACACTGTCAGCTCGAACCGAGACGCGAGCGACACATAACACACCTCCGAAGAGCACCAACACCTATCTCTCGGTCAACCCAGCAGCCATCAATGCCTCGCTGACCATCTCGTGCACACCAATCCGTATCTGGGCCTGAACTGCGCGGATCGCGAGGACTGTGACTTTCTGGAGCGTAAACAATCAGCAGCACATCCTGTCACAACAAGACTCAAAGCTCGTTCGCGCATTGGAGGAGCGCAATTTCTGCTGGCGACCTGCGCTCACGTAGAGAAGTGATTGCCGACGGGGCTGAAAGCACGCTCAATCCATGTGCCGGCTTCGCGAATCCATCGATGATGAAATGGCGGGTCATCCCGTCTACGTAGATGGGTGCTTTGCTGGATGTGAATCGTGCCTTCACTGTGACGGTATACGGGCCTTCATCTTCCTGTCACGCCACGTACGTGACATCTACGCCGGGAACGTCTAGAAGCTTCGCGCGGTCCTCTTCGAAGGAAGGTGTCAGGATCATGACGTGAGCTGACACCTCTCCTTGGTCAATGAGGGGAGAAATGATGAGGAGGAGAGGGCGCTCGGAGAGACGCTACGATGGGGAGGAGATGTTGCCGAAGAAGAGCGCACTGGCACCTGGTTCGGCGACGTACGCAGAGCCGCTGAGGGCATAGAGGGCGTGAGCGAGTTGGCGCTGCCGCTCGAGGAATTCCGTAGCATGTATTGGTTGTGCATCCTTGGGGTGTGCTGCGAGCCCCTCCCATGGATCACTGTGAGTGAGATGGATGGTAAGGAACGAGGATGGGAGGAAATGCGCGGACAAGCCCAGAAGGACGGTGGTGATCATGAGTAGAGTCTGTTGGCAGTCAATACGCCACGAGCGCGTTCGTATCGACCACCTACAAGCTTTGCGACCGGAACACCAGCTGCAGTACCACGACATTTGCTGCTGGGAGGAGTGACGAGTGTCCCCATGCAACTGGAGGCCAAGAGGGAATGATTTGCTAGTCGCACTGCCCCTGACCCTGATTCTTTTCGTCCAACCCGCCGCCTTGTGCGATGAACGAGACCGACACCGAAACCCTGATCGCAATGGTCACCAGCCTACTAGCTGTCCCACATCCTGGACAGGACGTTGTGCTCGACACGCTTGTACAGTCCGGCGGTGACGTCCGAGCAGCCGCCGCATACATCAACACAAATCACGAACAAGACAGCTCCAAGGCCACTAGTTTAAAGAGAAGGGCGCCCTCAGACTTGAGCAATTGGCTGGTGTCACCGACGTCTTCGAACTCTAAACCGCCCAGCGTTAAAAAGCGTGCTATGGGCAAGCCAGACATTGACCCAGGCCCACCTGCGATCAGAGATACCACCCACGTTCCTGGGCATTCTCCTCGAAAGCCTGCAGTAGATCTTATGAGCGTGCTACGCCCACCACCGCCATCGAAGCCGTCGATATTGCGGTTGCCGCCTCTTACACTCTCGAACCCATCCATGGTAGCACACCACACTCCATGTACCTTGCATCTCTCTGTCCTCCCTCCAGAGCTCGCATGTGAACTATTCTACACCATGATGGACTTGGCGCAATCGTGGAGACGAAATAAATGGTGGCTCTTTGACCGGATCGTCGAAAGCCCTCATCGAACGTCATTCTTTGTTCGCAGAACCAACGGTGTGGATGACAACGAATCATGGCAAGAGGCTGCGCAATATTGGTGATTTCGGTCTTGTAACGCTATGCAGCATCGCTACTGACTCTGTACGAGGTATAATGGGCGGCCGACGGAACATCCAGAATTCTTCCCAGAAGTCATGGAGAAGGCTTGCAAATATGTCGAAGATGTCGTGAATGATGAGATGCGTAAACGCGAGAGACTTCCATCGGAGTGGATGGGCCGCTGTAGCCCAGATGACTGGCTGTGGCATGCGAATGTTGCGGCAGCGAACCGCTATGAGGGTGCCCAGGAGAGCGTCGGATTTCATTCAGATCAACTTACGTACCTCGGTCCATATCCTACCATCGCATCGTTGAGTCTTGGTGAGTCCACGCTCTCCTCCAAGGCCCTGTTTGAAGACAACGTTTTCATTTGTATAAGGGACCAGTCGGATCTTTCGCCTGCGCGAAGTCATCCCTTCTGATGAAACCGACACCCGCTGCGCTAGAACGTTCAATATTCCCTTGCACCACAACTCCGTGCGTTACGCAGTACGCTCGCCAGTCTATGTCTTACGAAAGGCCACATGATGTCGTTAGCTGACCATAATGCACGCAAAATGTCAAGAATCGTTCAAGCATTCGATTCCACCTCAATCCACACTTGATTTGTACAGGCCCCTTTACCCACATCCGGCAAGACCCTCGTCCCACCCTGAACCCTCTAATTGCCGCATCAACATTACATTCCGCTTTTACCGTCCTGATTTTCATCCGAAGAGTACGCCCCGGTGCAAGTGCGGCGTCCCGACGATCCTTCGCCCTGATATGAAGAATCGGCATGACGGGAAGACGGACCGATACTGGTGGGTTTGCTACGCGGGTGCCCAGAATGAGGGCAAGGGCTGCGATTTCTGGCGGGTCATGGATATGCAGGCTGAAGGAAGGGGTTCTGCTTTTGTCCGTCCTGGTCGGACGGAGTAACAAGCGACGAGTGTGGCCCGGATCAGACACCCCTGTGGGCCGCATCGATCGGTAAGTATCCAGTCATTGTCGATGCCGATGGGGTCCCAGAGCCACGTCACACGGGCGAGGGACAAAGGCTAGGACAATTTCATTTTAACACAGTTATGTGGAGCATCCGCGGGAACCTGGATGTGACGTCCAAATTTATTTCCAGCTTGGTCGTTGCTGACAGAAAGCGGCCCCTTCGGCTTTTGTTCGCCAGACTATTCCCCATGAGGTAGGTCATATTCACACCAGCAACATATGAAGCTGCGCATTACACTCGCTGGCGAGCCCGGAAATGTTGAATCATGGTACAGTCATTCGCGTGATCCCCGGCATTATTCCCACACTCAATCAACCTCGATATGAACGCCTTCTCCGGCTTCTTTGCTACCCATCCCGTCTGGCGATATAGAGACATCCAACCAATAACACACCTTGGTCTATATTCAGATTGGCTCCGCGGAATGGAAGTCGATGGAACTGGTAAGTCTGCGGGCTTAACAATTCATTCGCACCCGTTGATCGGCCACAATCAGAACGCTACCTTTCCGGGGCACCCGCGAACGATTGCGAGCAGATTATCTCCGCATCGTCGCGGGTATGTCAAGCTAAAACAGTTAGGCTCTCGGTCATTGTTGGTACCCTCGCGGGACACGCTTGAGCAGCATCCTTGGTGCAATGCTGCGTTGTTCGCCCACCGTCACCCTGCTATTCTTGCTCGTTCAACATCCCGTTCGCGATATAGGAATGGGGTTCATTTAGTCCTCCTCAGTGAAACGCGACCGAATTCTGTACTGACCACCTCGAGCTAAGCCATTTGAGGACGGCAAATTCCCTCAGTAACCCTGTTGTTTGCCGTGCTCACCAAGCCTTCTTCACTCCCACACCCGTAGACGTCCACGCCAGTTGTTTGTTTCTCATCAGATTAGTGTGCTAATTTACTCCGTCTCATCTGCCCCCCTGTTCACCTTATACCCGACTATCCGGTGGGAAATTAAAGGACTGCTATGGCTAGTATCGAGGAACGCGCATGTCAAAGCTGGTGGCACTCAAAAGCACACGAACGAAGTGTGGCGCACTAATGTACCGACTAGACCAGAAGCCAATATTGTATTTTTTCTTTCGTCGTTTCGCACGTCCTATGCGACAGAACCTAGAGGACGGACAGCACGGAACGCCGGAACGAAGCTGAAGGCGTCTAGGACCTCCAGGGACCAGGGCTATAGAGTTTTCTGACCAAGCCAACTTTTGATCGAACAAAGTCACGTGCTACACCCGCACTTGCCCGAACAGTCTCTCGCCACGCCGCTCGCACTCCGACCTAGTACATTTCTTGACCATCCTCGCCTTCACCACTCTCAGGCTAACCACAGACTCTCAGGCAAAGCCATGTCACACTTCGCGTTCCGGGCCACCTCGCCGTACACGCTAGGAACGACAGTAAGGTTGTGTTGTCGTTCGACAGGGCGAGGCACGCTGACACACATGCTCCATCAGTGGTTGAAACGGTGGGCGCCCACTCTCAGCATCTGGTCCATCGGCGCGGGAACAGCAGGGCTGCTCGTGGGTGTCTCTCGCGTTCCTCTCATTGCCACACCCAGGTCCTAGGCTCGTTCTTTCCCGTTTGCAGCTGCTCTCGGTAACACCAGTCGTTAAAAACGGTTTCCTTGTCAAGGTGCCGCTCGTGCGTTCCTTTCTATTCTTTCTGCCACATTTAGAGCTCCCTTTGAAACGCGATGATTGCTAGCTGGGCAGCTATTACGAAGACAAGACGCCCGAGTCGGACAGGCCTTTCTGATGGCTCGGGGACTTCTAAACCCGTTTCACTCGTCCGACGAAAACCGATTGCCGGCATAGTTTAACAAAAATCTGGGACGACTGATCAAATCTACTATAGCCGCGCATGGGTTGTTCACAATTTCGTTCTCCTCGGGTACTCCGTGGTGTCGGTACATAGATCAATCCCAAGATATTCTCCCAGCTGTTTGACGGATTGCAGTTCTCATGTCAGCACTCGGTTATTGGAGGACTTCGATAAGATAGAACTCGTGCTACATACGTATCGTTGTCATTCCAAGCTGCTTGGCTGTCTTGAGGTTTATGGGATGTATCGGCAGCGTGACAAGACAGCAAGGACAGTAGCAGCGTATGTCGACGAGAACTAACGTCTCAATGTCGTCTAAGGTGACTTGCTCTGGACTGATGTTACTTTCCTTACAGACATGAAGATAAAATAGGCTTTCTACAGGCTGGCGTTGAATTACCTACGGATCGGGAGGTAGACTGACAGGGCTCAGCGCAGTCCTACGGCACTAGAGTCGTAAAAAAACAGTTCGCGCAAGTGGTTAGGCGTGGGTCCGTCTTGCCATCCTAGGAACCGCGATTCGCCGCTTCTGCAGATTCCCTGCGACGAGTCCACGCGGTGGTGTCCCCCAAAGTTAGTGTGAGCGCCATTTACCCGCGGCTAGAACGGTGCTCGCTACTGAGCGCTGAACAAGAAGGGCATCTTCGTTACCTCGGAGGTTTGTGATGGCAGTGGGCGTCGCAAAAGGTTGCTGATCGCGTCATACGTCCGAGAAGCTAACACATTTAGTTCGACAATTTAGCCATCTTCACGGGCCAAAACCCACGTCACGGCCGTCGATTTGAAGCTGTCCGGGAAGCTTGCGACATGCTTGTGGCGGTGAGAAGGCTGCGGAGGAATCTAATGTCGTTGGTGTATGCGTACCTGTCTGTTTACGTTGGCAGCATTCCGTGTACCATCTGTTGCCGTTTGTGGTGTCCGACACGTCCTGACCAATTTCCGTGTAAAAATCGAACAAGGGAAGTTCCCCTCGCCCGAACCTTTGCCAGGCACCAGACGAGCCGCGGGATGCTCTGACAGGAGATCGAGACCTACACGGTACAGGGGTGACATGTGCTCACATGGATACATTCAAATAGTCGGACGACGGCCCTTTTTCGATCTCGTGGTCAGCTATCGCGATGAACGGGTTCCGGAGAACAACGCCGCCGGTCTGCGAGGAGCACATGCGTCGGTGACGGCAGAAGGTCCCGGCGTTGCACCAGTGAGAAAGGCCGACTGCACAGGACGGAGCCACTCACGTCGAACATGACCGCCTTGACGTGAGGAAGACACGTATGACCGGGAGGTGTAGAGCGCGCTGGTATGATGATTCGGATCACCGTGACTCGGCCAATTTAATATGCCTCCGCTGTGATCAAACGATCCGCTTGCCGGCGGCAACTTCGGGCGGGATCGCTCAGAGGAGCGCGGTCAAACAGCCGCAATGAATCGGCGACCGCGTTTACTACTACTCTCCCGCTTCCAGCTGTACAACGAGTGCTCGGCCCTCTTGGAGCGCGCAAGGTAGACGTATGATGATGATACCGAGGGCTATGATGGAGGGTTAGGTCGTCGCGGAGCTTGAAAACTTTTTGCGCTGGCCTTGTACCCAGTCGAGTTGAACAATAACAAGGCTCGATACCCATGGCGAACCCACGTCAGCGTCGTAAGGCCAAGTCTTCTGTCCACAAACCCGTTTCGCGCTCCAAGAGAGCTAAGCGGCTCCAGAAAAAGACACCAGGTAAGCGCAACTTTACTTGGCATCCGCGGTGCCGTATCCGTAGAACAGAAGGCTGAATCAGGGTTGTCAAACACTCGCAGCAATCCGTGGGCCGAAAACTTTGCAAAATGCATGGGACCCGTCTAAAACTGTCCGCCAAAAGTGTGTTGACCGCTCCAAGTCGTCTCACCGAAGGGGGGTGGCTGACTGGCCTCTTCTCCGCAGTTACCTAGCCTTGGGGCTTCAGTACGATCTTAACCCCATCCCTCTAGGCGGTTCCGAGGTAGATCTCAATCATAATGTTGACTCGATCAGTGCACGTCAACCACGCTCGATTGCTCCATCTTCTTCCACTGATGACGCTCGATCCTCTTCTGCGGAAGGACACATGGTAACGTCTGCACTACCAAAGGGCTTCGGACGGATAGTTCGAGACTCGTCGGGTACTGTTGTTCGCGTGGAACTCCGGGACGACGAAGAAGCAGGAGATGTCACCAAACGAAACGGGGGGATCGATACACCAGTGGTGACGGCAGAATCGGAATTGCGAGTATGGGCCTATGATCGTCCTGGGACGTGTCGCGAAACGACCTCTGGAAGTAAGGAAGATACGATTGTTCAAGGTCAGCTACCGACCTCTCGACTAGAATTTTGGACATATGGGCCAATGTGTTGCTGAGAGGTCGACACTGCGAGCTCGTAACGTCCACTCATCACCTGAAAACGGCGCTTCGATAGCTCATACACGCACCCGTAGATCTGGAAATGCTTGCGGCTTCTGCGACCGTGCATGAGCGACATACATCCTCGGGGGAGAGATTGTACCTGGAACGTCTTGTCAGCAAGTACGGGGATGACCTGGAGAAGATGGCGCGCGATCGTCGACTGAATCCATACCAGCGAACAGCCAACGAATTGAAGAAGGCTGTCACAAAGGCTGGAGGGATTGGGGCACTGTACAGGGGCACGGCCAGGACGGTCGCCGAGTAAGCAGCTAGGGTTTACCGGGCCGTCACTGCTTTGGGGAAAATGAGGTGACCGCGTGACTGCGTGAGGCCGTGTCACGCCGGGGCCTCATATTCAGTTAAACCTGTGCTCGGATATGACGCAACCTCGGATGTATTTATCCGATGATGGATCTCTGGAGCCGGGTCGATGAAATCTTAATATTTTTTATATTTTTTTTCTGGCTCATTCCCAGCACGATGATTGGAACGATGGCGAGCGCTCTGCCCAACAGAAGACGTGGTGTTACGGCGAATTCCGATAAAGAAGAGATGCTGGTGGTGAACGACGATGTCTGGAAATGCGTCGGTTGCGGGAAATGCGAGATCTAGGATCTCAGGACGCACTGTTTCTGTCGACACCATCGCAATGGATACACTTTCTGGCAACTCGCGCCTTGGCGGCCAATGCACGAGACTCACATGTCGTTTGGGAGGCTCTGATCTGTGGGACCCTTGAGTAATCACTGACTCTTCTTGCGCTAGATGTCTCGAGACGGTCATGATGTACGTAGCGGAAATGTATCTGTATCTGGGTGCCGGATCGGAACGAGTTACGTCGCCCGCGTCTGAACTGTGAGACACGGTACAATGTGCTCACGGAGCATGGCATGCGACGGATCTGCACGATCTAAGCGGTGTAATAACGACTCCAAGATGGTCCCAGTGCCGATTGCCCTTTGACGGCACGGCGGTCAGGCAAGGTTTGTAGCATAATTTGCACGTTCATATCTGGGGTGTCATATGGTACCGCATGAGAAGGGCCTACATTAACGATGATTCGTGGGCTCAAACTTGGCGGCGGGATAACCCCACTTGCCAGAACGGGAAGAATGCGCCTCACCGGGTTACGGCTACTACCCTTCCCATCCCTGCCACACTCACCCGGCGGCCCAGCCACGCCAAGTCTGTGCTGCACGCTCAAATGCAACTATAGCCACGAGCGCAGCGTCGTTGACGTGGACAGGTGCATCTTGGCGTCGAGGGAGAAATGATCCCGCGACAAAAATACAGCGTGCTTTATTGGGTTAGACGAGAGCGGGATGAATGGCTGCCCTAATTACATCCAGGTCGACTTCGACTTACGACATCCGCTTTTCTCGTGTCTTTTTAGCCGTCAGCCATTCCTGGCCTAGGCTGTGTAGAGCGCGTCGAATTCCCGGAGATCAACGTCAACGATCCATGTTCATGTCACATCCTCACATGTCCGCACCATTTTAAAGCGACAACCACGCCAATCCGATCATACCCAACCTCACCCCCTCTATCCCCCTCATATGTCCCGCAGACCCTCCTCTTCTTCCATGCCACGTACACCCACCTCCGCTGGGGCTCCCTATCCTCGGCGAACACCTGGCCAGCCAAAGTCCACAAGACAACAGTTCTCTGCGTGCGGTGCTTGCCGCATGAGAAGGTTCGCCCTCACATTCGTCCCACCTTGGACGTTTGCTAAGCGCCCTGCTCCAGGGTGCGCTGTGACCTAAAGGACTTTTGTTCGACATCCCCCAACAGCCTGCAGCAGCCACCCTCGTGCTCCAACTGCAGGGAGCGTAACATCAGATGCGTGTATGACCTCTGCCTAGTCCGTCCCCGCGATATCGTCGCTCATCGTTTTGCAGCGACGAGTTCGCACAAGTCAAGGCGGTCAAGCTCCTTAGACGTGGGAGACGGCTTCAGCAAGTCGAGTATGTCCCCGTGTCATGCCATTCGTACGTCTGCTGAAGCACCCTCCTCATTTTATAGAGCACGCTACGGAAAGGTGACAGACGACGCCTCGGAATCTGTTTCACAAGAACCCATGTCGGACACGTTTTCCGTGGCCGCCGCCATCACCGGCCACGGTTGTATTCCGCAAATGCAACTCCCGTTCCTTAAATCTTCCTTCTTCCGGAGATTCTGTGTCCAACGTCAGTTAAAATCGTCCGCCGTCGTTCACTCAGCTGACCTCTCCCAGGCCCAATCATTGAACCGGGCGAATTTGCTGCCAGATACACGGCCCATGTGGAGGGAGCCGCGCCACTCGACATCGAAGCTAAAATGCTTGCAATGGTGTTAGTTGCCTGGGCCGCGTCTTTTGGTATAGACGAGTTTGGTGGCGAGGACACGCATGAGGGCGCATCAGAGAGCCATGACAACCCTTACTTTGGCCTTGATGGTGGTGGTAATCGTTCTAATCCCAAACCAAGCGCAAAGTTGCTCCGCACGGAGGCGATGGTCAGGGAAATACTCACGCTGGTGGACTTTCACGGACTTTTACGTCGTCCATCATGGGACGGCATCAGAGTTCTCCTGCTCCTCCTCCCATTGACTCAAGGTGAATCTTTCGCTGTTGTTTGGTGATTAGTTGCTCATCGCGCCCAAAAGGTATCCAGAGTCCCATAGAACAGCTGGTGAGTGCTTCTGGAGTTACCTCATTCATAGTCCATTGACTCTCCACTAGGCCACTTACGAAGCAACCTTGTCTCAAGTTCGCTTGCTTTGTAACTTCAACGATCCTTCATCCGTCGACAGTGGTCTGGGACTATATTGTGACACGCTCGTTCGCGCTCGAATATTCTGGTGTGCCCACGTGCACGAAGGCATCACCACGGCACTGAATGGTGGACGCCCTGTACTGTATGATGACAATTACTTACTTTTTATGCTATTTCTGAATTCGCTGTTCCAGGAACGAGGAAGACCTTGCTTCCTTCCAGAGCACTCTTCCTCCTCAGTCTTGTGCAACAGCCGCCCATAACATCGCCACTTCAGCGGAGTCGCCTTGTTCTTCGCCGACAGCCAGCTCGCCCATCTCGCCGACCTTTCCCTTTATCATTCCTCTAGAACCCAGTGACCCACGAGCCGCCTTAGCCTACCTCGTTACCACGCAATACTTCTCGCTAGCTTTGGCTGTGTCCCAGGCATGCCGCGCCATACACTCCACATTGACTGGTCCTCGCGCCCGTCAGCGGATTATATCCAATGTCGCCATACGCAGAGAAGCCGTTATAGAAATCTGGGACGAACTCGAGCGCTGTTGGGACAACTTCGAAACACTGCGTCGCAACCCCTCTGGCGTTGGCGCTGCAGGGGGCGACATCATCCGAGGCGAAGACGTCGAACGCTTCGTTAGTGGTTGGCAAATATTCATCTTTGGATGCCTGAACGTCATTCGCGAAGCACTTCCGAGTCCTACCGAGAACACTCAGCCCACTCTCGACCAGGCCGACATGGCCGGCCTCAGTGTCTCCGCCATACGCCGGTGTCAAAAATTCCTTCCCCGCGTTATGGAAACGCTGCAACGTCACCTGAAGGTGCCGTCGAGCTTCTTCGCATACGACACTGGTTTGATTCGCGACGGATGCTTCTTCGCCGGCCTGCTCCTTGCTCAAAGTGACAAACTTGCTGGGGAGAAGGACGTAATAGGATGGAACGATGATTGGGAAGAGGGTGTGGCAGCCTGTCTCGAAGCTCTCCGCGAGATCCGCTGGGTATACTCCCGCGGCCAGGAACGAGAACAAACTCTAGAAGTCGAATGGAAGGCCAGAATCGAGCGCGATGCCGGTCGATTGCACCAGCAATCGCCGAGGTCCTTGTCCATTAAGCAAAGCCCCGGTCACTCCCCTTGCTTGAACGACAGTATTCCTCTACCGCGTTCAACTTCTTCGACTTCTAAACCACGAGCCCTCTCCCTGGTTGCAGCAGGCGGGCAAGTTCGTCCTCTCTTACCACCTTTGACGGTCTCGTTCTCGCACGATGATAGTGGACCAGACACCTCGTTGACCGATGACGGCAGTGGTGGTTGGGAGCCATATACCCCACCTTCGACCGCGGGTTCCATGACGGGAACAGTGGTGGCGCACCCTAGCATCTCGCCAATCTCTTCTCCATACCATCCAAACATGGGGTCAATGCACGGTGCTATGAAGAACAAACTCTCAATATTTGAGGACGACTCTGACGTCGATCTGTTCTCGTTTACTCTTGACGGGACAGCTGATTCCCGAACATCTCTGGGCTCAGGAGTCCGAGCTCAGTGGACACCGTTCAATGGCGACTATCTCGACCCACGCGTCATCCTGACGACTTCTTTTGGGATGTAACGAGCTCTCTGGCCGTGGGTTGTGTTTTCAGTGGATCTACGCGATGCATACCATTGTCAAAGCCAACTTCCGCCGTCGTCTTCTCGAAAACTCGTGTTATGTACACCGACGATATGGGACTCTCGCATCGTGGAGTGGTGTAATTGTATATCCACTAGATTTGGAATACCCCTTTATGATTCACTAAACTATATGTAGAAGAGCCAAATACAATGTCCAAAACAATCAAGCGGATGTACGTGAGTGGTGAAATTGAGTGGCGACAAGGCTTCCTTGCTCCATCGAGTGCTGGAAGTTGTAATAATTGATATGAACCTTTCCTCGCGATCAAAGGGGTGCCGCAAAGAATATAACACTTGACGACAGATGCGCATCCCCACTTCCATACTCATAGACCCTCCATGGAGAATTTACACACGTACAGCGCATCAAGCCGCAGTAAGGGCTGCCCAGATGTCGCAAATTTATCTCATGTTTGCTAAGCAAAAAAAGGCATGGTCAGTTTGAACCTAGGGGTTGATAGGGCGTTTGATGAGCAATGCGGGGCGCATGGATCGATAAGCCTTGACCGTGTCTGTCATGGCCTCGATAGCGCACCACTGGCTGGCCGCGTTTCAAGCCGGACAAATGTTGAGGTTCCGATCGCCGCACGCACCGTGCCAAGCTTGGCGCCTCACCCAGCTGTCCCAGGTGAGTGAGAGAAGCCCCCAGTTTCGTCTCCGAAGCTGGCTCATCGCTGATCACCCGTGCGACGTGCGAACGTGCGAAGGATGTCAGCTCGAGCAACACCATGACAGGAGACGATGCAGAGAGCCCTGAGTCATGTTTTCTCTTACTCAATCCTCGTGTCAATGCTTGTTGTCAATTCAGTCCTGGGTACGCTGCATCGGTGTGGAAGCACTAGCCATAAGGAGTGGCAAGATCCGCGGGATTGGGGCGGAGAACATGTACTCTTTCTCATGCTAGCGCCAATGGGAGACCGATTCCACAGCTCGGTGCTCTTTGTTCTAAAAAAGCCCGCTTATCTGAGTGCGGATGAGTCTTCTGTCTTTGTTTCCTTTTTTTTTTGCAATTGACATTAGCTAATGGCGCTCATTTTGACGGGACCAGGTTAACGTCATTGATCCCGCCTTCGCATTCACAGGGAGCCCGCTCGACTTTCGCGGGCAGTGGGTACGTTAGTGAGGGGAGAAGACCAGTGTAGCGAATATGCTTGTCGACTCTTGTGTTCGAGTTCCGAGGAGTACAGTGGGCCGTATTTTCATAGACCGCTAGACCAAGGAGCTGAAATTGAACGTGGGTGCCAGAATTTAATTGTGCCGTGCCTATTGTCGGAGGCGCTATTGTGCTGATGCTGCAGACGTCCAGCTGTTCAACACGGATCAAAACTTTGTGTGGGCGAGCCGTATTTCCGTCTGTAAATCCTATCAGGCGGATGGCAGGGCCTGTGAATGTGTGACTCTGCTCGTCGTCAGGAAGAAAGCACATGGCAACGCGATGCGCCCGCCCGTAAAGTTATCTCCCGCGAGATTTCCGAGAAATGCAGTCGTACCTTGTGGCGACCTGACTGTGGCATGGGGCCGTACACTTTGTTCAGCGATGGGAATGTGGCCCGTCAAGGATAAATTACCATTATCCCTACGTGGAGACTAAGGCACCGCGAACGTCTGGTTCGGGGATTGGTAGGAAAAACAGATGGTCGGGGAGGGATCTGAAAGCCTTCCCGAGTAGGTACCTCGAGAGAAAGCACACGATACTTCTGGGTCCAGCGTAGTTCGTTGAACGTCGAGGCCTTGAAAGGTGTAGGTACGAGCGTGGCTGTCATACTGAATCCGAAAAGGAAATTTTACATAAGGAGGCTCGGCCCTCCTCGACTTTGGTCGGGCGACTTTTCAGGTGCGGTGATATCCAGCACCTCAAACGCCGGTCCCCGCCATATCCACCGCTTGAATATGGCTCGCAGCAAACGCAGAACAACGCGTTCCACTGCTCAGAAATCCCGCGAACGGACCCCGCAACTGGAACCTCTCTCACCGTTGTCGGCGAGGTCATCCCTGACACCAGTGCCCGTACACGACGAGGAATCAGGTCCACCAGAGCAGGATCAAGAAGAAGCCCAAGAACCAGTGCAGGAAGCACCTCTGCAGCCTGTCTCAATAGTGTCAGAGGAAGACACTTGCCCGGCATGTAAAGACCTTCCTGCCGACATGCAGTCTACAGTCTCCAAGGACAGCTGGATAAGATGTGATGCCTGTAAGAGCTGGTATCACTGGGTGTGCGCCGGTAACGGTGCGGACGTCGATACAATCGATAAATGGCAAGTCTATGCTCAAGCTACTACAAAACGTCTGTCATAATCTGTATGTGTGACGCATACACCCGTCATAGGTACTGCAAGGCGTGTGTTCTCGAGAAACCCTCTCTGGCGATCACGTTCAAGCCACCAGCCCGTAAATCGGCGCGCAAACGTGCCCAACCTGACTACGTCAATCTGAACGCTGGTGTGGAAGCAGACCCAAGTAGATGGTTGCGTGTCATCCAGTCGAGGTTAATCAAGGATGACGCGTTCAGGCGGATGGAGGGCTCGGACGTGGGTATTGAATGGTTGGAGAACGACGAAAATGCTATGAAGGAGCCCATCGTTATCGAGAACCCAGAGGGGCTCGGCATGAAAATGCCAGATACTAACCTTACGGTGTCAGACGTGGCGGATATTGTGGGGCACGAAACCCCCGTAGAAGTCATAGGTATGATCGCTTATTTTGTGAACGCTGAATGCTAATGCGCCCTTCGCAGACGTTGCCACCCAGTCAAACTCTCCAGGGTGGACTCTTGGGAAGTGGGCAGAGTATTTCTGCAAGGAGCCTTCAGCCAGAGACAAAGTACGGAATGTTATCTCACTCGAAATATCGGGAACGCCGCTCGCCGACCGAATATTACCACCGCGATTGGTACGCGAGCTAGATTGGGTAGATAAATTCTGGCCAAGTACACGAAGAGGGAAGGGGCATGCATATCCCAAGGTTCAACTGTATTGCTTGATGGGTGTTGCGTCCGCCTGGACAGTAAGTTCAGGTGCTTTGCATTTCCAAAACTACGAGTTCTGAACCCTGTATAGGACTGGCATATCGACTTTGCGGGCTCGTCAGTGTATTACCACATCCTCAGTGGGTGCAAGGCAGGCACTTCCGTTCAACCTGTTGTCTTTTCGTAATCTGTCACATTAAGGTCTTTTACTTCATTCGTCCCACCCCCGCAAACATGGCCGCGTATGAGCGGTGGTCCGGGACAGAGATACAATCGACCATATGGTTAGGTGATATGGTCGACGAGGTTGTCAAAGTCACCCTTTACGCCGGAAACACCATGATCATTCCCACCGGCTGGATACATGCAGTCGTGAGTTCGCACCTTTGGTCGTTTTGCACCGTCACAACGAAATTTTCAGCATACCCCCATGGACTCGTTGGTATTCGGCGGTAACTTTTTGCACTCATACAACGTTGGTACGCGTAAGTATCTGGAATGTCATTCCATTGCGTCCCAGCTTAGTCGTATGACAGAACTCAAGGTGATAGACATCGAGAAAGCTACGCGTGTCCCCAAAAAATTTCGATTTCCCTACTTCACCAAGTATCGCAAATTTCATGCCCACTCGGTCGTCGTAACTAACAGGTCCTCATTTTAGACTCTGCTGGTATGTGGCTGACAAATATCTTCGCGATCTCAAGGCCAAGGAAGAATTCTCGTCTCGAGTACTGGAATCGCTAGAGGCCCTGTGCTCGTACCTTGTCTCGGAAGTACGAACCATGGAGCGGGGAAGTGAGGCAGCCAAACGAGATGCAAAAGAACATGTTCCTACGGATAGGATTAAAGAGGCGCCTACACTCGCGAGGGAGCTCCGATGGCGTGTCCGGCTGGCAGCGGGGACAACGAGCGATGGGGAGGAGAATGGAAAGCCACCCAGGAAAGCTTTAGCAAACGGGAACGCGAACATGAACGGGGGAGTTAAAAGGAAACGGTCGCCTGTCGAGGTGCAAATCACGGAAACAGCACCGGCACGGGTGCAGTTTAGGAATTTCCAGCCGAAGGGATGGGATGTAACGGAGGATCTGCCAAAGGAAGAGGAAACAGCGACCGTGAAAGCCGTGTACCCGGAAGAGGTGGGATGGCAGCGGCGATGGATAAGGTGGGATGAGGGAGCGGTGGGAGGGGATCCGGGACGACAGGCATCGGTGGAGCGAAAGCGCGATGTTACTATCAAGGTTCGGAAGATCGATGGAGGGTTGGAACGACAGCGGATCGAACGAATGTGTGAAAAGTGGGTGTGGTCTGGGGTTCCTGACGAAGACGTGGTGGAGAATGATGTTGAGATGAATCTGGAGGATACTTCATCGCGTCCGGTTGACGTTGACCCACCCATCGATGATCAGAAGGAGGAAGAGTCACAGATGGTGCTGGCTGGATAGATTGACTTGTCTTATCGTATATCACCTGTGTGAGTTGTATGTGGGAATTGTGCGGGACCTTTGAATCGAGTCGCCTCGACCAAGTACTTGCAGCTCGTCTCTTCCCTATACCCTCCAGCGAACTCGACGTAGCACTCGTTGGAAAAAGCGACAACACTCGAACGTCACTTGCCCCATGTCGGGTCTTGCGTACAATCTCCCGGAGGTCGAGGCGGACAAGTCTGGCCATTCTTCAGCAGGTGAATCAAGTGCAGATTTCCACTCTACTCATGAATACTTCCATCCGGATTCGACCCCTGGAAACCCTCTCCACGATGCTGGCAGGCCAGCGGATGATTTCTACTCCCTACCCCCGCGTACGTCTCCTCACTCACGTCGCACATACCGTATTGATTTCTCTCCTCCAAAAGCCACCTTCATGCGTCATTCCAACAACTCCGTTCCTTCTTTGCCTTCCAGAGGGCCCCCGCCTTACGACGCCTCTCCCGACCACGTTGGACCCATACCGTCCATTCACCGTGATGCACTTGTCGATGGCATGAATGCCATGCGCATCAACGACCCTCCCCCTCCTGGACCGAGTTCCATGTCATTCAGCTACGATCTCATTCCTCGTGCAGGGACGTCCATGTCCATGCACCCTGCCTTACAAAGAGGACTTTCTCGCGCGCAACACGCTAACACGCTACCTCCCGCGCCCAATGCAACTCTGCCTTTACGCCCTCATAGACAGGCAGATCCTCGCTACCCGGTCGACGACAGCGCTGTTATGTATAATCAAAGCCGCGTTAAAGAACTGTCCCCAGTTAGAAGCAATCCCGGTTACCCTGAAGGTGGAGAACCCCCACAGCCTGGTGCAGATATCGACGCTGTCAGCATGTACAGTTACAATGATACAACATCTCCCCGTAATGCATACCCTTCTTCCGAGTCATTGGCTCCGTTTTCTCGGAACCCATCTGAATCATACTACCCCCCAAGGCAATTTCAACCTAACTGGCAAGGCTCCCAACAGAACTTGGCACCACACTATGGACACGCTCGTCCTGGCTCACCGCAGCCTGGTGAATATGACCACCTTTATGCTGCAGCCTCCAACGTCCTTGGTATTGGCCCCCCTCCCGCACAGCCACCGATGAACGCCTTCCTCCCTCCTCATCCGTATGGTCAACCCCCTCTTCAAGCGAGTCAGTCCATGCCCTATCTCCCAGCAAATCTTTACCAGTCAGGTCCTCCTGGTCCAGGGACATCGGCACCACCAGCAACGTACGGCCTAACACCCACCCTTCCTCAAGGATTCGATGATCCTGAATTCGAGATACGGCCCTCAGGAGCTTCTCTCCAACGATCCGGAACCATCGATCTCTCGACCCGTAAGACTAAGGCTGTCGATCTATCAGCACCACCTTTCACCAAGGAGTACATTGACCAGTACCGTCAGCGTATCAAAGCAGATCCAGATCCGGAAGCTCACTTCCTGTATGCCAAGTACCTCATCGAAGCTGCCAAGAAGATCGGAGCTGATGCGAGGGACCAGAGAGCTGTAAGGAAGTACAGGGACTTGCTCATCCAGGAGTCATTGAAGACCATCCGGAGACTCGCGACGCAAAATGAACCGTACGACGAAGCTCAGTTCTTCCTCGCCAACTGTCATGGCACAGGAATGCTTGGTCTGCAAGTGGACCACGAACGGGCCTACCATCTGTATCTGCAGGCGGCAAAACAAAACAACCCCTCAGCCGCGTACCGTGTTGCTGTCTGCAACGAGATTGGGGCGGGAACGCGGCGAGACCCTGCCCGAGCCGCTGCGTTTTACCGCAAGGCGGCTTCACTCGGAGATACAGCTGCAATGTATAAGCTTGGAATGATCCTCTTACTTGGTTCCCTTGGCGAGCAGAAGAACCCCCGCGAAGCCATCAATTGGCTCAAGCGCGCTGCGGAACAAGCAGACGAAGAAAACCCTCATGCTTTACATGAACTTGCCATGCTTCACGAGATGCCCAACTCTAAATATGTTGTCCACGATCCCGGGTATGCAAAGCAGCTCTACACCCAAGCAGCGCATCTCGGTTATACGCAGTCACAGTTCAAGCTGGGACAATGTTACGAATATGGCATTCTCACATGCCCCGTGGAACCTAGGAGATCCATAGCGTGGTATACCAAGGCAGCAGAGAAGGGTTATGCGGAGGCGGAGCTTGCGTTGAGTGGATGGTATCTAACGGGCAGTGAAGGCATTCTCAAACAGAGCGACTCGGAAGCATATCTATGGGCACGTAAAGCAGCAAACAAGGGTTTAAACAAGGCCGAGTATGCGGTGGGTTACTATGCAGAAGTTGGTATCGGTATCAAGCAAGATGTCGACTTTGCGAAGCGGTGGTACATGCGAGCGGCAGGTGTGTCTATACTCTTCATTGCTAGACTTGTTTGATGTGAAGGCTAATTTTGCTGCAGCGCAAGGGAATAAACGCGCGATGACTCGATTGACAGAGATGAAACGTATGGGTAACAAACGATCTAATGTTGGGCGACCCACACGCCAACAGGCAAAGGATGAGTGTGTGATCATCTAGTTTAGCCCGAGGGTCGGAAGAATGGTGGTATTTAGATCACTATGACCTCTCTTTTTTCCGCTACTCTGGAGTTACAGTAATACTTTAATACCTGCACGTTTCTTTTCGAGCGTGGTCTGTGACTCGTCTTGTCATTGCTCTGATCAGGACTTTGTCGTGTTCTTGTTTTTGATGCTGTTTTCACGACATCCCATGGCAACAACCAAAGACGACGTTCGAACCCTTGTTTCACTATCGCCTCACTATCTGCACTAACCCTCGCGTGCGACAGATCTCGCTATTGGAGCATCTGGATGTCTCCCAGGTAAACTGTCTCAATGAGGAGAGACCTCACGACCTCGCATCCATCCTCGAGGGTAAGAGACTGAACACGTCGTCCGATGTCTACCTCGAGAGCGGCGCAGACGCCCAGCTCCTCCTAAACATCCCCGTAAGCCCAACCTTTTCTGAATCCAGAGCGAAAACATGACGTGGGGACGCGCATACACACGCATGTATTCCATTCCGAACAACGCAGTTCAACCAAGCTGTGCGCGTCCGCGCGCTCGTCCTCCGATCTGTCGTCGCGCCGTCGCGCGGACCCAAGACGCTCAAGCTGCTCGTGAACAAGCCCGCAATCAGCTTCGGCGACGTCGAGAGCGCCGACGATGGGGCGTTTGCCCAGGTCGTGACGCTCCGCGAGGCGGACGTGCGCGAGGGGCGGCTGGTGGCGCTCAAGTTCGTGCGGTTCACGAGCGTGAATAGTTTGCATGTGCGCTTTCCATTAGCCTGGCTTCTCCTCTGGCGTGGGGGGACGGTTGCGCTGAAACCTGTGGGCCTGCGTGGTCCGTTATTTCTTAGATCTTCGTCGAGTCGAACCAGAGCGGGGAGGACGACGTCCAGACGCGGATCGATGGGATCGATGTGTTTGGTATTCCGGTTGAGTGCGTGGCTTGCTTCTTTTCGTTCGTCAACCGACTCATCCAGCCGTGCAGAGCGACAAAAAATTTGAGCGGACTCAGGCAAGAAGACAACTAGGTCCTTGCGAAACATACACGGCCCAACCAAAATTTTCTTTCATTCACTGCGTAGACTTTACCCCCTTGATACGCTTGCACGAAAGTCAGAGCTGCGTTGGCATTGTTGCACGTCGGTTAGCCATAGATCAAGTTGTCTGTACCATACAGCCATTTCACAACGAGCTTTTACTTGCCGTCGATCTGCAACCACATGTTCCATCTACGCCTGGCCTCCTCGTCACCCTCGAAAAGCCAGTTCACCTTGATCACTTCCGAAAATCCTTCGCTCTTCTGCGGCTCTTCGTAATTGTCGCGAAAGCCGGTAAACGCGAGGTAAGGGAGAAAGTCTCTATGTGGCTAGCGACACAATCAGTGCCAAAACATCGCATACACGCAACGGCATCTCTCACTCGTGTTTCACTCGACGGGAGCTGATTGTATGCGCGATATAGGTTGTTGTGCCACGCAAGATCCATCGACCCTTCAAAGAGGAAGCATCGAGCGGGCACGCCAACTTTCTTGGCTAGATCCACATAAAACTTTCTTGTCGCAACATCTCGATTGGTGTTATCTGCACTTTGGCGTTTCATACATACCCGCGCAGAGGGGACGAGAGCGACGAGGGCGCACCTATCACGCAGCTCTTGCTTGCCTTGAGAGCCTCCTCTGCAGCTTTCACGCATTTAGGTCTTGTGCCCAGGGTATCCTGATTGACGTGTACGTATCCAACGGGCGCAAAGTGCTTGCGGTAAAAGGATGATTTTCCGAGACAAGGATAGCCGGTGAGGAGGACGAGTTCTGGTTCCGACGTTGTGGGAACAATGTGCGTCGTCGGTGGGCACAGGAGATCCGTCGCTGAGACATTCCAGTATCGTCAGCGCTCGGCGGAAAATGGGTCAGAGAACGCGCCGCTGACCCTCTGGGAGACTGGAAACATGGAAACCAGGAAGCTTGTACGGAGCCTTGGGAAGACCGAGAAAGTATTCCTGGGGGGGCCGGTGAGGGTTGTTACGACAAAGCAGTTCTAGCTGAAACGAACGCGGGACGGACCTCTGGCGTTTGAAACGTTATGCCGACATTCATCGCCCACTTTCGATCTGTCGAAGCAAAATCGTCGGGTCGGCCCGCAGCGTCACCGACGAAAAAGGTGGCCTTCTTGTCTGTTCATATTGTTTGTAGTTCCGCACCCCGCCACCGCGGCGACGTACCAATGTCCACATGCTGTTCCGTGAAGATCCGTTCGAGCTCGTACCACATACCCGGCATCGGTTTCCGATACCCGTCCCTTGCAAACGCAGCAAAGAGGCGGAACGGCACGTCCGGCAGCTTTCCAGCGCGAGAGGCCGTCAGGAGGTTGGGGGTCGACGTGAGGGTGAACCGAGCTAAAAGAACGCACCCCACTCGCAATCAAAGGTATCTTTTTCTTCCAATCCTCCAGTGCCGCGGCTCTGAGCGCCTGGTTGGAGATCAACACGACCGCGTATCTGGCAACGGACGGACCATGAGCGAGGAAAAAAGGGGGGAGAAAACGCTCGTCCCGTGAGTCGCGCGACGCACCCATCGTCGTGGAGCGCCTTGAGCTTTGCAGGCACGCATTGGCGCCACCACTCCCACTTCAACGCCTTGGCGCCCTTGCCGCGGCTTTTGTGGTTCGACTCGATGACCGTCCCGTCCAAGTCAAACAGGGCGACTCTGGGACGCGCGGGTGGGTCGAGGTGGATACCGTGCAGACACGTGCGTTTGGGGCCGAGCGCAGGTTTGAGCCACTGAAAGGTCGGGGACGCACTCGGTTTGGAGAAAAAGGGGTGGACTGGCCGTGACGGTTACAACGGACGAGGACGCGAGACTGAGGCGCTCACTTTTGACGATCTTGTGAGCGCTGTTCATGGATTCGTCTGAAACATCGGGATTTTCTTGGAGCTGAGCGGCGTCGCGCTTCTTAGACTCTGGGCCGAGATATGTGTTCAGTGGGCCCAGGATGACTCCGAGGATAACTTACCTTTAGCTTTAGCGGCGGATTGGTTGCTAGGGCCAGGTTCAGACATGGTCCTGGTAGAAACACTGCGTCTATTCGATAAAAAACAAAATATAGTTATTCAGGGAGCGACCATGTTCTAGTAGTACAAGTGTCATGCGTTCCGCTGCTCCCTCCCTCTACGGCTTCACCGGATCGAGTCACTTTGTTTTGTCGCTCAGGAAGACGACACCAGGCAGGGCCTAGACACACTCAGTCTCGTGAGATTGTCAAGCAAGTAATGCTCACCTTGCCCTCGAGGAGTTCGAGGCTCGCACCACCACCAGTACTGACGTGGCTGAGCTGATCCTCGGCATTGTACTGCGCTGCAACAGTTGCAGTGTCTCCTCCACCAATGATGACGGTGGAACCCTGCTTCTTAGCCTCGACAGCTGCATCGAGCAGAGATTTCGAACCACCCGCGAAGGCAGGGAATTCAAACACTCCAGGTGGTCTACAACGAGAGGATGATCGGTACGTCCTCCTGGGTATATAGGTCATCGCACGCACCCGTTCCATAGGATCGTCTTGGCGGACAAGACAGTCTCGCGGAAGAGCTCGCGGCTCTTCGGGCCTGCATCGAGACCCATCCAGCCATCGGGAATGCCCTCCTCCTGGGTGGCACTACCAGTCTATGCCATGAAATTAGTGACAGAAATGCAGGACGGAATATTTCAGACCGTGGCATCCTTGTCAAACTTGTCGGCGGTGATGTAATCGACGGGGAAAACGAGCTTGACTTTGTTGGTTTTCGCCTTTTCAACGAGAGAAGCGACCTTTTCCGAGCCGTCCTTGTCGAAAAGGGAGTCCCCGATCTTTTCCGACGATCTCAGATGAACGGAGGGAGAGAACACGGAGAACTCTACGCACTGGGACCTTGTCAAGAGTCTTTGCAAAGGTGAAAGCCATTCCACCGCAGATGATGAGGGCGTTGACCTTGTCGAGCATGTTTTCGATGAGCTTGATCTTGTCGGACACCTTGGCACCACCGAGGATGGCAAGGAATGGGCGATCGGGGCTCTCGAGGACCTTTGCAAAGTACTCGAGTTCTTTCTTCATGAGGAGACCAGCGGCCTTTTTCTCGAGGTCGATGCCGACCATGCTGGCGTGAGCACGGTGTGCTGTACCAAAGGCATCGTTGACGTAGAGATCACCGAGTGCGGTGAGCTGTTTCCTGAAGGAGTCTACGACGTCCTTTGGGACTTTTACCTTGTCTGGACCTTTTCCCTCTTCGGCACCATGGAAGCGGAGGTTCTCGAGGAGGATGACGGAGCCGTCGGGTGCGTCATTAACGGCCTTTTCAGTGTCGGGACCGACGCAATCGTTGAGGAAGTTGACGGGTTTGTTGATCTTTGCGGAAAGTACGTCTGCAACGGGCCTGAGGGAATCTTTCTCGGATCGCTTCCCGTCTGGACGACCGAGGTGGGACATGAGCACGACGGCCCGGGGTTCTAGTGTCTGGTCGTCAGGGGTGATATGAAAGCGGACGAGGGTGGACATACTCCTCTCGAGGACGAAGTTTATGGTGGGGACGGCTGCGACGATGCGCTGTAAGATGACGATTGAAGGTGTTGTGTGTATGCAAGGATCGGGTACGTACGGCAGGGTTTGTGATGACACGGCCATTGTGGGGGTCGTCTTTCATGGGGACATTGAAGTCAACGCGAATGAGGACGCGGCTGCCTGGGATGGCGTCCGCGAAGGCGGGGTCGTCGACGAAGAGCTTGTTTGCGAGGGACATGGTCGCGGATGGGGAGCAAGTGTAAGATCGGATCGATAGGGACTTAATATGGGACGGGACGGGCGTGGGAATGTAGCGCTTGATGGCGGACTCCAACTCGCTCGGACTGGACTTTGAGAAAGAGACGACGACGGAGGAGACAGCGGTAGAACAAGGGGCGAACACGAGCGACAAGGAGACCAAGGCAGAGAAGAAGAAGCCGTATGTCAACCCGGAGCGCGTCAAGACGGGGGGACCACAGCGGGTCGGTGCTGTCCTGTCGCGGTTGGCGTGTGCTTGGCTGACGACAGGACGCAGGAGAAGCCCACGGACGAGGAGCTCGCGGAGCGCATGCAGCGCATTCGGGAACAGAACGAAAAGATCAAGCAGCGACGCCTTGTAAGTACACAACTCGCATTCGGACAGTCGAACTGAGGGGGACTAGGACGTGAAAGCAGACGAGGACGCATTCAAACAGGTGCAGGAGGCAGACCGACTCAAGGATGTGCGGACACGCAAGGTGCAGGAGGGCGTCGACCGAGCGCGCGAGCAGAACGCGCGTCGCAAGATGGACAGGGTGGAGAGTCGGGAATGGGATTCGGATAAACCGACGACGCAGCGCGAAGGGACCAAGGGGACGCGCGGTGGTCGTGGTGGACCGCGAGGACGTGGTCGCGGACGGGGTGGTCGCAGCAGCGCGCCAGTGCTCGACGGCGAGCGAGCACCGCCAGCGACGACGACGACGACGGCAGAGAGTACATAGAGAGTCTGACTAAGCCAATATTTTCATGGTCCTCCTCACCGCAAATCTGCCGCAGCTGCAGAACCTGATCAAGCGCGACCCGGCTGGGTACAAGGAAGAGTTTTTGCAGCAGTACAACCACTACGACGCTATCAGACAGCTCTTCGTCGTCGCCCCAGACGACCACGGCACCCACTTTAGAGAACTCGTCGCCTTCATCGCTCAGGTCGCCGTCTGCTATCCAAAAGAGACCGCAGACTTTCCATCTCATCTCCAGCGCCTCCTCCTCGAACACTATGGCGCACTCTCCTCAGATACCCGCAAGACACTCCTACACAACCTCGTCATCCTCCGCAACAAGAACGTGATCACCTCCATCGAGTGCGCTCCCTCTCTCTTCCTCTCCGCACCCATCCCTGACCGTCGCCAAGTCTCCTCAGGTCTCTCTTCCCCCTCCTTCCCCGCACCACTTCCTCGTCCCTCCGTGCGTTCATCCGAAGTACCATCCTCTCTGATATCCGTACCGCCAATCTCCGAGGCAAGAACCACAAGCTCAATCGCGCCGTACAGGCCATGCTCTTTACCATGGTCGAACACGACATGGATGCAGACGTCCTCGGGGACAAGGGAAAACTCCGCGCAAACACTTCAGCCGCACCGAACGGCGAAGAGGCCATGTGGGCCATCATCCTCACGAAGGAGCTGTGGCGAAAGCAGATATGGTCAGACGCAAAGTCCGTCTCCATCGTCGCCCTTGGCTGCTTCCATCCCGTCGTCAAAGTACAGACCGCCTCCCTCCACTTTTTCCTCGGCAGCGACGACGACAAGGAAGACAGTGACGAGGAATCAGATCAGGCGAGCATCACTCCGTCCTCATCTCTCCGCCCTCTGATCAGATACAGGAAGTGGATGTCAAAGCGCTCCATCACCGTCGTGAGATCAACAAAAAGACCCGTAGCGCCGACAAGAAAATCAGAAAGCAACTCAGCGCCGCAAAAAAGGTACGCTCGTCAAGCATGACTCCCTATCAGCACACAAATTCGTCTTTCGCAGAAAAAGAAAAAGGCCTCCGAGTCTTTGAACCCCAACTTCCCTGTCCTGCAGCTTCTCAACGACCCACAGACCTTTGCCGAAAAGCTCTACGACAACCTCACCCGCAATGACAGGCGTTTTTCTCTCGATCACAAGATCCTCCTCATGCAGCTCCTCTCCCGCGTCATGGGCTCTCACAAGCTCTCTGTCCTCCCTTTCTACGCTTACATCCTCAAATACCTCACTTATCATCAACTCCGCATCCCCGCCATCCTCGTCGCCCTCGCGCAAAGCGTTCACGACCTCACCCCGCCAGACGCACTCGCGCCTGTCATTAAAAAACTCGCGGCAGAGTTCGTTCATCCCGGTGTCGGGAGTGAAGTCATTGCCGCGGGGATCAATGCTATCCGAGAAGTGTGTCGACGGCAGCCATGGGCCATAGAGGAAGATCTCCTCGGGGACCTGGTTGAGTACAGGAAGAGTAGGGACAAGGCTGTCACCGCCGCTGCGCGGGGCATCTTGCAGCTCTACCGAGAAGTCAACCCTGGAATGCTGAAGCGACGGGAGAGGGTTAGTACCTTGCTTTCTCGCGGCGCATGCTTAGGGGTTTTTCTAGGGCAAGGACGCGAGTATTGGTATAAGCAATGGGCGACAGCCGCTGCCGTTTGGGCACTCGGCGGACGCAGCCGTAGACATAGAGGGCCTCTCTGTACGTTACGTATGCCTATGCTCACTTTGTTTGAGTGTACGATGGTATTTTACAGCTGCTAGAAGACCACCTCAAGAAACTCCGTGAAGAGGAGACAGGTGAAATGGAGGTGGATGACGAGGCAGGTTGGGAAAACTGGGAAGCGGAGACGGATTCGTCAGACTCGGAGACCGAAGGCTGGATCGACGTCAACTCTCACGATGAAGACTTTGAGGTATCGGATAGCGAGGACGAAAAAGAAACGGCCTCCACTCGAGCCAGAGACAAGGCAAAAGATGACAGCGAGACAGACAAGGATACCCAGGCACACGGTAACCGGGTATCGTCTCTGGCTACTACCAAGGTAAGAAGTCGTTTCTTCCGT
>JBBPKC010000005.1:78574-115126 GCA_038089055.1 Tylopilus aff. balloui | reverse complement strand
AAGAGATTTGCCACCTCCTGTGGGGGCGAGATAAAAGACATCTTTGCCATCCAGCGTGGCGATGATACATTCTAGCTGGTTAGTGCGGAAACCTGAGAGTTTGAACGTATTCTTGAGAATAGAAACGACTTCTTTATAGTATGGTGAGGACGTATGATCTATGCGCACACCAGGAGTCACGGGAATTGCTGGAGCAGAGATTAATGAAGAAGCGGACCCGGACCCGGATGCAAACGTTGTGCCTGAAAGTGAGGGCATTTCGGGCTTGTCTACATCGAAGAAGGTCAAGCCGTCTGGGATCGGATCAAACTTGTCGTAATATGCATCATCGCTGTCGCCGACAACAAGGGTTCTTGTAGAGATGTCCAGGTCTAGCTCGACGATTTCCGGCGAATCCATGGTCAAGGGAATGTCCGGGGTTATGTCGGGAACAACGTTGGGTGAGACGATGGTGTTTGATGTTGCGTTGGACGTGTCTGAAATAGCCATAGAGGAAGGTGGCGTTCGTCTAGTATCGGTCTGTATGCTGGTTGAGCCAAAGGTGGTACTAGTGGAAGGCAACATTGGGAAGGACGTGGGGGTGGGTCGGGGATGTCGATCGATTTCCTGGACGGTGTCTAGGGCAGCGACGCGTTGCTTGACAGCACGGATGCGGCCGTCTGCCTGTGATCTGCAAGGAAATGAAACGTGAACAAAGACGAAAAACAAGGGGAGGTACTGACAAGCAGAAAGAGAGCAGCACAATGTCGAGATCTCGAGTGCCTTGGATATGGTCGGATATCATGTGGGCGAGTGCGGCGCGGACTTCCTGGGTAGAGGAGAGTAAAGCACGGAGGTCATCTAGCGATTTCTGGTGGATGTAAGAGGGGGTGCTGAACGTGTGGAAGAAAATGTACCAAGTTGAGGTCGGGAAAGTCGGCGGATGACTTTTGAGGGGAGAGCTTGTGGGGGGACGCGAGGGGGCGAGGAGATGACGAGGAGGGAGGGAGCTTGCGAGAATACTCGAAAGGGTCAGCTGGGGGTCTAGTACGGCGAATATCCAAGTTGAGAGAATCCACCTCGCTGGATGTCTCTCCTCTGTCCAGAGAGTAGCGACGGGTCGAGGAAGTGGCCTTTCCCTTTGGAGTCTTGTGCTCTATGTCTGCCAGAAAAGCAGGTTTGAAGCGCTTTGAGGGGCCAGCATGGGCGAGGTCTGAGGATATGCGCTTTGCGAGGAGTGGCGCAGAGGGGGAGTCGGATACTTCGAGTAGGTTGCAAGGGTGTGTGGGGGCGGACATGGGTGGGCTCAGTTTCTTGTGTGTGGCGAGCATGCGTGCTTTGGGAGAGAGGATGAGGATGGACTCGCGATCAGGGGTAGGCCACGCACCCGCTGCGGTGGACAATGTGGGCGGACTGGGACCTGCTGGGGCGGGCTTGAATTTCGAGGCGGCCTAGTTTTATGGTAAGCTCTGGAAGAGATAAGGACAGGAACAAACCTTTCTCGGGTGTCTTGGTGGTTGATCCAGCGCGACGTCGGACATGCTGGATGGGCAAAACTCGATGAAACGGATAATCGCGTCCTATTAACAACCACGTGACCGCGACTTGGACCATCATGTCTGGGCAGTACTGGTTCCCGAACATGCCCATCCCAGAGATAATGACGGCCCTGTCAGAGTGGGGACTGTCGGTAAGTAACGAGCAGCTGTCTCGCCCTTCATCAGACTTCGTCACGGCCGTGTATACCGCCTGTCTCGAACAGGTCACCTCCATCGCACCAGACGTCCTCCACGAGCCCGTGCAGAACGCCATCGCCGCCCTGGACGACCCACACACCGTACGTAGTCCCTTCTCGCCACCTCCACACCTCACCTCTCCTTAGGATCTCTACCTCGCCAGCGTCGCACACAACCTCCTCCTGTTCCACCTCACCCGTTTCGCAAACGCGGCCCGCATCATGGACTTTAGCGCACGGGATCTGTACCTCCCAGATCCGGAACGTACCCGCTTCATCCTCTCCGCTTTCATTAATTTCGTCAAGTTCGCAGAACAGTGCACGCCCTTCATCGCCAACCTCCGTGACCAGTCTGCAACCATCATCGAGGAGAGGGAGCACGTCGCCCAGGAACTCGCCGCACTCCAACACGGACTCAACACGCTCAAGTAAGCACCGTCCCCGACACGTCCTCGTCTCCCGCCCGACCGACGTCCCAGGGCCCAACGCGCAAAAGACGAGCCAAAGTGCGAACAACTCCGCACCGAAAACGCCGCGATAACTGCTCATCTCATGGCCACAAAAGAAACAACTCAGGGCGTCGTAAAGGACATCGAATCCCTAAAGATCGAAAAGGCAAACGTCATCTTGAAAAAAGAAAACTTAAACTCCGAGACATCCCTCCTCCTGGACAACATACAGCGTACCAGGAGCAGGATCGTACAAAGCCCCGAAAGAATAAAGCGCAACATCAACTCCATGGGCGCTACCGCCATCGAGGATAAGAAAACCCTTGCCATCCACGAAGCAAAGGCAAGAGATCTCCAGGCAAAGATCGCCGTCTTGACGAACATCGAAAAGGTTACCCCCTCTCTCTTCTCTCCCGTGTGCTCTTCGACCTACTCTTACCCCTTAAGGACCTGCGGAGTTGCACCGAACAGCTCCAGACCATCGAAAAGGAAACCCATGTCCTGGAGAGCTCCCAGAAGGAGCTCGCAGATGTCAAAGACAGCCTGGACTATAAAAAGATCGAGCGGATCGAACTCCAGATGAAAAAGGAGGTACGCCGTCCCTTTGGTCTCCTGCCTGCCTCGTTCCCTTACATAATATCCTAGCGAGTACACAGGCAGCTCACGAACGCCCAAGAAAAGCTTGAACGGGCCCAGAGGCATGCAGAAGAAAGGCGCCATGCAAGCCAACAGACCATCGAGCGACTTCAACGCGAATATGAACAAATGGACGTCGAACGACGCGACAACGACAAACTAGTGGAAGAACTCCGCAAAGAAGCCGACGACATCGAGGCAAAGGTGATTATCTCCCCTCGCCTCCTTACCTTGTTCCTTTCATTTCATACACTACCCAGATGGCAGAACATCTCAAGAAAAGTGAAGCCGAGCTCAGTGAGCTCCTTGCCGAGTATTGGAAGCTTCGCCATGAAACAGGTAGCCTTTCTTTATCAACTCTTCACCTTCGCTGACGTTCGCCCGCAGAAGTGTACATGGAGACGCTTGCCAACAAGCTCAATATGAGCGTTACCAGTGCCGATTAGTTCATGATCGACTCGCGCCAAGATAAGTTATTTGTTGTAATATGATACACTAGTTTTGTCACGCTTCCTTGAATCTCATGCTCTGGATCTCCCTTTCTGCGCCGTCTTTAGCTTGCATTCTCGACAGTGCCATTCCGTCTTCTTGCCCGGCACCTCCGAAAGACCAGTACACCCGAAGTGAAACTAGGAATTCATGTCAGGACGTCACCCGGAGGAGGGGTAAAAACCACCTACCCATTCCAACTTGCAACCCACAGTATCGCATGCGATCATCTACGAGGGCGTGCCAAGTAAGTAACAGTCGGAGAACAACAAGGTCCGAAGAACCGGAATACGTCAACGAAAGAAGAACGCGGGAAAGCACAGGAGCGACGCTCACCGTTCCGAACGACACCTGGTTGCAGTAGCAATATCGAGCTTCGTTCGGATCGGCTGGAACGGTCGGTTCTGCGGGCACGGGCTGAGCAGGAATTGTAAGACGGACGCTCGCACGACGCGTGCGCGCAGCTGTGGCAGGCTCTTCGCCGCCGACCGCAGCGGGAGGATGGGCCTCCTCTTTCTCAGGTTTGGTGGGCTTGGGAGCAGCGGCCTTCTTTCCCTTTTTAGGTACCTTGGGTGATGGGACTCGTGGTGAGGGAAGCTCGAGGAGAGGGGGTTCTTCGGCGTATAACCCTGGCTCTGGAGACAGCGAAGGGACGGGGCTGTGTTCGACGCGTGGGGGACGTGCCCATCGGGGAACGACGAGGTCTGGGAGAAGAATCGGGGCCAGGTGGGTGCCAGGACGAACGCCGAGGGATATGGCGGCCTCTTGTTCTTTGATAGCTTGGTCGAGCAGACGGATGTGGCGATCTACCTATCGCGCACGTGCAGATGAGCGACGCGAATGCGAACAGAGGGTGTACGGATGCCCTCACGGTCTCATATGCAGTTTGCGCAATGCTCACTTTTTCTTCTGCACTGCGGAGGGCTTCTTCGGAAGTTTGGGCAATATGTTGGAGGAGCGCGCGTGTCGTCTCCCCGAACTTCGGCCGGAATGGCGGAGGAGGGGTAGCGGACTTTGTGCCGTTCCCATTGACAGTTGCGTTACCGTGCGTAGCTTCACTAGAGTCGACCTGCATCGCATTCGAGGACGCGTTAGCTCCCTGATCAATGTTGTTTGCGTCGGTTGCATTGGGTTGGGCCTCTGCATGGGCGGGATTGTCTGGGGCAGATTGTGATGCCAAGCCCTCTCTCAGCCAAATGTATCGCCGAACGGATGCCAAAAGGTCTGCATGGAAAGCTACACGAGAGCCAAAGTGTCAGAGAGATACTGGGAGGCCACCAGGACGCGTACCCTCGCTCTGAGAGTCCAATTCACCCATCAGCCTGAACTGGCGACGCAACGACAACGGCAACTGCTCGAGAACTAGCACGACAGGGAGCCCAGGTATGCAAACGTGCCGAGGGGTGCGTTGGGAAACGGACCTTCGTGGTGTTCCTCCTTGAACGTGTCCCAGACTTCGAGCTCCTTCTTGTGCTCTTCCTCCTGCTTGTCCGCTCGTGAATTCGGTCCATCGTGGTCTTGCATGGACGACGCTTCGTCGATAATCTCAACGATTTCGCCGCCGTCGTCGGTCAGTGCTGCCCGTGAGCGTTGTCGTTTGCGACCCATGGTGGTCGCTGGGCGAGTTTTACCCCAGAAAGGTACGCGCGTCTTCGGCAGGAGTTATGAACAGCCTTTGTCAGTGCCTCAACCACCACGAAAATCCACCACGAACGTCTTTTTAAGGGCTGTGTGCTCGGCGCTCTGCTGCTCATCGCCATCGCTCTAGCACCACGGTGCACAAGGATAACGGTGGGGCATGCATCACCAGTCCCTCGAGCCCGACGGGGCAGGCCTAAGCACCAGCACCAGCACAGCAAATACACAGGACACGTAAAGAACGGGAGGGATGTAGAAGCTGTAGGCGTCTCTAACTTTCCAGTGACGTTGTCATTCCCAGTGCGGCGAACCCGTATTCACGCGCAAAGTCGGATACGCTTTCCCGGCGCGCCTGGCAAGGGCCAAGGCTGGGTATGGTATATATTAGCCAATGCCGTCGCCTGCTGTAGGTATCTCCCTCTCGATTCTTCCACCACACTCGAGATTGTTACTTCATGGCGACTGGCATTATCGGACCAACGTTGGGTGTTGCGCAGCTGGCAGCGACCTTCTCTGGCGTCCCATTCGCGTCGGGGGCCGTCATGGTCCTCCAGATGATTAACACAGCTTGTTTGCAAGTCTCGATGCACAAGGTGAACGACTCCTCCGCGGCGTCATCGTACCTTGCTAAGACCGCCCACCACCCTTGTCGCCCTCGAACAGCGAAAGTCTGCGCGGTTGCTTCAGCGGTGCACGACGCTGCTCAACTTCATCAACGACCAGTCCTCACTACTGGCCGACAGTACTGAGGTGGCTGCTGCATTTGACGAAGCAGAAGCGTGAGTCTTTAGTAGGCGTTTGGTTCCACAACTCACTTCATTGGATGCGTGTTAGCGTCTTATCGAGTGTTCACAGGCGCATACAGAAATGGGCGGAATGCGGGAAACTCGAGAGACTCGGTGGGCGATACATCCTACTCACATTCATTCTACTCTGACCTGCGTTTGATTCGTAGTCAAGAGCGCGCTAATCGAGCGCGATCTCGACAGGTGCTACGCCGATGTCGATAATGCCATGGAGCGTCTGCATGTATGTCAGTTCCTACTTGACCGGATGTGGCCGCTGACACCTGTCCTTAGGTCGCAAATCCGGTTGCGATGTTGCGGATGCAGCAACGCTCGATTGACATGATGAGACACCACCAGGCAACATTGGAGGAGACCCTACAGCAGCTCCTCATCAGCCCTGGAGAAATCGAGCGAGCTGTTCAGCGGCATTTTTCTGGGGGCGATGATGCATATCAGCTCATGCGTTTGGGTCAAGAGGTAGGGTTCGGTCGCCACAGCGGCGTACTGGTCTTGACCGAATACTCCAATAGCGCCTTGTAGGACTTCCTGAACAGGCGCCCGCGCCATCTACCACGATCCTTAGTGATGGCCGGCAGATCGATGAATCCCCTCCTTCCTCCCGTCCCTCTTCTCCTATCATAACTGTACAAACCCAGATCGAGCAAGCGCTGCTTGACCTTCATCGACTCACAAACATCCCACCTACCATACCCATCCTGAACAACCAAATAAAAAGGATAAATCCAGAATTTGCTCGGGTTCGCGGTGGTCCTTATAGCCAGGTATTTGAAGGTCGTTGGCTAGGACAGAAAAAGGTATGGAGATAGATATCTGTTCGGTTTGGCGTAAGGTTGTCATGCGTATTTAGGTGGCACTCAAAACGATACGGATTGTGGACGAGCACGATCCCAGGACGAAGAGGCTGCAGAAGGTCGGTGTTCCGCCTAACACTATGCTGTGTTCAACTTGCCTAATGCATTCCCTCATTGTAGCGTTTCGAGAATGAAATCACTGTTTGGTCGAAGCTCAAGCATGAGAACGTGCTCACAATGTTGGGCATCGTGACCAATATGGGACCTGTCCACATCGTGAGTGCGAGTCGACGGTGTTCCGAGGTCCACTATTGATCGTGCTTGTCTACAGGTCTCTCCATGGCAATTAGACAATGTTCGGAAGTGAGCATTTCCACATCGTTGTTTTGACGATAGCCTAAAGATTAGTAGCTACCGCCATGAAAACCCTAACGTCAATCCTTTGAAGCTAGTAGGTTCCCCTTGGATGTTATCGAGCGACAACTGGTTGACCACGTCCCCAGCTCAGTCAAGCGGCCAACGGTCTCGACTATCTACACAGCCAACAGATCGTGCATGGTAATCGTAAGTGTGCGATCTGCCTTTCCATGTCTTCCGTTTCCTGATTACGATATCTCGCAGTGAAATGCGTAAGTCTGCGACGACTCTGACTCTCTGTCTCTTTGCTGATCGTTCCAACAGACCAACATGTTGGTTTCCGAAGAGGTGATACATCCCGTCGTCCCCGTTGTCCCTTTTACTTAATTATCGTCCGCGAAGGGTGTCGTCACACTCTCCGATTTCGGACTTACCCAGGTCCTCACTGACGTCGTCGGTAGACCAGACATGGTCATCCTCACCGGCACGTCTGCAGTGCGTTGGCACGCTCCGGAGCTTAACCAGAGTGAGGATGCGGCGCCGACGATGGCTTCGGACGTCTTTGCGTTCGGCATGAGCGTACTTGAGCTTCTCACGATGAGACCTCCCTATTCGCATCGCAAGAGGGATGTGTCCGTTGTGCAGGACCTCGCCCGGGGTGTGCTGCCCCCACGGCCAGAGGTGCCCGAGGCTGCGCCATGGATGACGGACGGGCTGTGGGAAATGTTGAACGAATGCTGGAAGTGGGATCCGGCAGAGCGCCTACCAGCAAGGGAACTGTCACTAGGCTTGGAGAAAGCGTCGGAAGCTTCAGCACGATGACTTTGGGAATGTAGGGTATCAACACTAGTTGTACTCGTGGGGCGTACATTATGTAGGTTAGAGTTGGGCTGTGCGCTTTTCAATGATGTCGATGAAGGGGGTTGTGCTATTCATGATCCTCGTCGATTGAGTAATGCAAGCAGTATTATGATAATGTGCGGAATCCCGACCGATAACATGCTGAAAAACAAGTGGGGTAAAATACAGCGGACCAGGGGGTATTCACTGAAAAAAACGGGAAGGCCAGCTCTTTGTTTTAAGGACTCTAGCAGCTAGTGAAGGTTCCCGACTATAGAAATGGGGAAGAAACAAATTAATTCAGGCCACACCGACTGCTTACTTAGCTGTCGCCTGAAGCCATCCCATAAGCTCTTGTTCGAAAGGCTGTTCCGATGATGATGGACGACTCACTGCTAGCCCAAGCGTGCGGCTGGAGTATTGAGACGAAAGGCCGTGTGATTGGGACGATCGGTATGTGCGTGAACTCGGACCCATGGAGGTCGAGTGGGAAGGAGTGGATGCAACCCCGTTCGTGAGGGTGCGTGTAGTCCGAGCAGTCAAGGGAGTCGGTGCACTGATCTGTGACTTCTTTGGTGTCTCAGTGACCTTGGAGACTCGGGAGCTTGTGAGGCTCGACGACGACAGCAGAGCTTTCGCTGTGGCTGGCGAAGGACTCGTGACTTTGGAACGACGGCCAGCTTTGAGGAAAGCGTGTTGCAGTGCTGCCTGAGGTTTCATCCGTCGCTCTGGATCCCAGACCAAACAGCGTGCTATGAAATCCACGAAATCCTCATCTTGGCACCGGAGGACTTGTGCAAGAGACTTGGTCCCAGGTCTCCTTCGGCGGCCCTTGGAGTTTACAACTGGCCGTGGAGCGCTATTGTTATCTAAACGCACGGTGAATAGAAGACCAGGTTGCTGACTGCACAACATACCAAAGAAGAGCCGCTTGCGGGAGCTGCGGTTAATGAAGTCCTTGTCAGGGGGCCCCAGAACCTCCATAATACACGACAACTGCTCTTGTTCGTTTTCACCCGGGAAGATGGGAAACCCGGTGTACAGCTCAGCAAGGATGCAACCCAAACTCCACATGTCAATAGCCATGTGATAGTTCATGCCAAGAATGACCTCGGGAGAACGATAAAAACGACTTTGAATATATGTGTAGACTATGAAAAGCGTCAGAGACAGAAACGTGATGGATCAAGAGCCGCATACTCTTTTCGTGTTCAAAGCAGCTGCTGCCAAAATCAATTACCTTGATAGCGCTCTTAGCTGGATGTTTCAAAAGCACGTTCTGCACGTCGCGTCAGATCAGAGGCATTCGTAGGAAATCTCAGAAACGTGCCTCGGGTTTTAAATCGCAGTGCACAATCCTATGGTGGCGCATCAAGCACAGCGACATGATCATCTGGCTCGTGAATCTCCGTATCAATGCGGTGCTGAAGCCGACGAAACCATTGGCTTTGATCAATTCATACAAATTGATACTGAGGAGTTCCATCGCGATACAGAGATGATTCCGGAAATAGAAGTGCTCTGTCATTTTGATGACATGATGCTTTTCTTCTTGGTCCTAGGAAAACAAATCGAGCAAGAACGAGGGGTAAATTCGAAGTCGCATACCCATTTGCGAAGGTTATCCAAAATCTTGATCTCAACCAACGCTTGATGGTGGAATCTCTTCTTGTTGCGGATTATCTTGATTGCAACAGACTCACCAGTTTGATGGTCCCTGCAATTTAATACCTGACCAAAAGAACCCTTGCCGAGCGTGTCTATGATCTCATAGCGGTATGCAAGGTGGTCGTTGTTGACAACGAGATAGTCGCCACGCTCGTCGTCATACCCATAGTTGTTAGCAGGGAAGTCCGGATGAGCCTGTTTCTTCTGGCTACCCGCACCAACGCAGTACACCTGAGGATAGTTGAGACACTCTTCGCGTTCGTAGGCTGACAAGAATTGCGCTTGAGAGCTATTCAATAGTTCTACCGGTAATATGTGAACAAGTTTCTGCTAATGTAAAACATCGACGACATACCCTCCGGCATGACTCCAGGACTCGGTGGTATTGGCTCAGGGAACTTGAGCAATTCATCCAATTCATCCTGCGTTGCACCACTTGCCATTTTCTTAGCCTGCTGACGCCGGATATACTGGAGCATCTCCTCATCCCCAAGTAGTTCTTCCTCATCCACTGAACTTGGGGCAGGAGAAGGTGTGGACAAGGATTGTCGGCTCGAAGAGGGCGTTCCAGCTTGAGTACGATGTGCACTTGAACTTGCTGCATTGCTGTTGCTATTTGAGGTGCGCGAAGTTGGCAGGGAAATCTTCGGACTCAAGAGCTTAAGGCTCTTTGAAGGTGAAAGGGCAGAAAAACGATGATGGCTGTGCGATGACTCGCCTGGCTGAGCAGCCAGGGACGTTGTTGAAGCCACGGAACCGGTAGAAGCCTTGCGCAACGCGCTGAAAGAAACTGAATCACGATTAGATTTACGAGCGAGCCCAAATGCAGACGACGGGCCAGAGTGCTGGCGAGGCGCTCTCGAGCTGCCCGTCGGAGAAGCACGTATAGACTGACGGCGGGTATGAGCCTCCGCTGTCGTAGTTTTTCCACCTCGAATTTCCGCGCTGTCCAGTACGCCAAATTCATTGGTGGCTGGCTCACCAGGTATTGGTGAGGGATCCGTAGAGGGAGCGGTCACGTTGAGACTGATGCGCCGCCCAACAAGAGTGCTTTGTGCCGAGCTCACACACAATCCGGGAGAGCCGGCGGCAGAAGTACGACTCGAAATACGTGGTATCTTCGTGGGCGTTTCTTTAGATAAAGAGGACACTGTGTTCAGCAAAACGGAGGGCGGGGCATCTTTCGGATCCTTCGACGCACTGTATCCAGTGGTTCCGACCGAGGGTGAACCTGCGATGGTGGGCAATTGATTCCTGCTGCGGAGCGAGGTATCAGACTGCTTCTGCATCGAGCTGACAGTTTGGGAAGTGGCGCGAGAGGACGACCCCGTCCGGGTGATAGAAGTCGCACCCGTAGGCGTAGAGATCGAATTGTTGCTACTGGTCTTGAGGCTGGCGACGCGCTGAGAAGTCGTGGCGGGGAGCGCCGTCATCTGCATAGGTGGTAGCGTTACAATGGTACTGGTTTTTCTCGGATCCGTAGATGACAATGTCTTGGCCATAACGGTTAGTGCAGGCTGCCCGCGATGGTTACAGTTCCCGCTTACCTTTCCCCGCTTACGACCCATAAGGACTGATATCCTGCTCTCGCTCCGATCTTTTAGATCCTGCTTGCTCTTCTCCTTGGCGGCATCCCGCGATCGCGAGACATCCCTACTCTCCTTACCTGTCCCAGTGTCACTCTTATCACCATGTAGACTCCTTCTAGAGCTAGACTTGAGGAGTGATGGCAAACCTAAACTGAGCACGGAAGACTTCTTGTGTGAACCCGGAGTAGTAGGTACGGTGCGAGGCGAATCCTTGGCAGGTGAATCACTTGTCCTAGGGCGATTTTGTATGGAAGCCAGAGTAGAGGGCGCGGTGGGTGAAGTTGACGTGGGTATAGCACTAATGGGTGGAATTTGTATGCTTTGTGAAGAGGAACGGCGGAAGAACGGGATGGAGGAAGGTGTGAGACGCCTAGATTGATGTCTCCGTATAGATGAAGCTGGGCTGAGGGGTGCGTTATGTGGTGCTGACAATCCAGTCGTATTATTGCTACCACTAGAACCGGTCCCAGGTCGACTAGGAAATCCCTTCTCGCGATCGGGAGTCTTTGCAGAGAGAATAGCGGGAGATTTTGGACCGTGGGTAGATCCGACAGATGAAAGGGAGGCAAGGGAAGCAGCAGATGCCATAGCTTCAGGCTGAACGGGTGACCAAGGTACATTCGAAACATCAGGAGGTGAGAGGGTGTGTTCCCTTGACGCGGATTTGCGCAATTGCTGACTAAAACTTTGCATTGAACGCGGACTCAACGGGAAGCTAGCCGTCTTGTTGTTTAATGACGAATGGTGGTCCTTGTCTCTCATCGAGGAGATAGAAGGCGAGCTCGTCAACTTGATGTTTAGTGCGTTAGAGAAACTCCATTTCTTGGAAGGGGTCTTCGTGACAGATGGTGCAGACTCAGGAGCGGATTGGCTGCTGTGATTCGCAGACTCGAGAGGATAAGAAGCGTGAGCGTGGGTTGAAGACTTCGAGACAGAGGGTACCTCAAGGGAGATCGTGCGTTCAACCTCACCATCATCCACTCCAGAAGGAGGAAAAGTGATACCGTGCGAAGATTGTGGAGGAGAACGATAACTTGACAAGTCCTTCGGCAATGGAGGAACGGGGGGGACGTGATCCTCTTCCAAAGCTTCTGCACTCGCGGTAAGAGACCCAGTACGATCTTTGTATAGCGCGCCATCACCACCAGAATAAACACTCGAAATATCACTACCCGCGCTGTTCCGTCTCCCTTTTCCAACACCCGTAGAATGCCTGCCTGAACCGGAAGGGGCAGACACTGAAGTCGCACTGGTAGCAGTAGATAAGGACGCCGAATCCCGCGAGCTCGTGGGTGTGCTTGTATAGGTAGTAGAGGAAGCAGATCCGCGTTTAGGGGTGAAACTAAGGCGAGCACCAATCGATGCATGCTTTTTTGAGGATTTCTCGGGACCCGAAGAACTGTGATGCTCATCCCCGCTCGTGATTGCCCCCCCTCGCACTTCGTGAACGCCTTGGGTAACCACATCTCCAACGGAGCCGGAAATTCCAAGACCGGATATTGGATGACGAGGCTCTTCCTTTTCCCCCTTTTCCTTGGTGCTACCTCTCCGGCTGATCTTTCCACCCTCGTTTACGATCGCTTCCCAGTGCACACCAGGCCGTCCAGTAGTGCTTCCTGGTGTCCCAGGTCGACTGACACTCGCACGATTTAAACTACCCACACTCGCACGAGCACGGGCAGTTTTGCCGGATAGTCCGTCCAGCTTGCGGAGGGCTTCAGCATGGGCATCATCATCCATGCTAGACCAACCCTCTTGAGTCCCACGAAGGAGGGAATGTGCAACGTTGGGTGAGGCGTGACTATGAGAAGATTCCTTGTTTGATGAAGAAGGGCGGTGAGGAGGAGTTGTGCCGCTGCCCGCATGTCGGAGGAACTGGTGGATAGACGTCGTGGAAGGGGAAGGAGGTAAGTGAGAAAAGTCAGTTGTGTGGACACGCCGAGGATGAGCCACCAAAGAAGGATCCGGTCCAGAGGACGAGTCACCGGCCGAAAGTTGACGTGAATGTGTATTCCGTTCGCGGTCCATTCGTGAAGGGATAGCAATCGGAGTGGATTCACTGGCAGGCGTTACTAAGCCGGATTTTGCTGACGCTGATATGCTCCCCCTATGACGTTCTCGTGCTCCGTCGCGAGCACCGCTAGTTGACCCTGTGCTGCGATGTTTACGAAGAGAAGCTTTTTCCTCTTTTGACGCAGGCTTCCCACGATCTTTGGAGGTAGAAACACTGGAGCGTTTTCCAACCAACGAACCTGAGTGGTCCATCTCGAACTCATCAGACGTGCGCTTCTTTGCCTTGCGGAGCGGAGTAAGCGGAGTGAAAGAGCTAGGGGGCGAGGAAGACACGTCACTCAAGAGTGATTGCTCAGTTGGGAGAGGTGGAACGACGGGGGGAGGCTCGGGCGACGATGGCTTTACACCGTCGGACAGATACAAAAAGTCGGAGGCATGGGGCTGACGAGGGTAGAGAATCTCTTCTCCGCCGCTTTCGTCCGCCATCGAACGTCGAGGACGAATTGTACGCGTCAACGGTTTGACGTCACGCTGGAGGAGCGAGGTCAATAAATGCCCCAGCAGTTTCTCTATTAAAAAAAATTCGGACCTGATCCTGATCGTCCAGCTCGCCATCGACTGCTTCGATTGTCCATGGGCTATCTGGACCATCGGGCTCGACAGTGGAAACTATGACTTCGACATTTTCTTCTTCCTGGAGAACGTCAAGGGTATTATCATCATCGTCACTTGTGTTTTCCTGAGCACTCCGTATGTGTTTTCCCCAGAGGGGAGTAGCAAGCTCGCCGACTCCAACGAGACTATTTCGGTCAATGTTAGCGGGGTCCCGCGCGGGAGTGAGAGGCAAGGAAGGAGCATTGTGTATGCGGGTCTCTGGGGTGACACTTGCAAAGGTTGACTGCTGAGCCGGGGAGTCTGAGGGTGACTGAATGCCAAAGTAATAAGGGTCCAGAGATGAGGTGGACGATTCCGGGCGCGAGATAGAGTCCTGTTCTGTGTCGACCTGCAACGAGTCGTGGGAAGGCGCCGGTTCCGAAACGTGCACGCGGAGCTAGGATGGTACGGGTCAAGGAATAGTAACAGGGACGAGAGTGATAAAACACACTTTGGTTGAATGGGAATCGTTGACACTTGAAAGAAAGAGGGAATCTGGGACCTCAGTGAGGGGTGGGGGATGAACGGGGAGCGTCAGTGGATCATCATCGTGCTGGCGTTGGGCAGACATTCCACGACAGCGACACGTCGGGGAAGCGGAGGAGACGTTCTAAAAGAAAAAGGGACGGGGACAGGGACGGGGCGGGGTACTGTGAACGTCTCGGGTAGGGGGGAGCGAGACGGGGGCTGGTCCTGGTCGTCGTTGGCGACGACGAGCAAGAGGCGTGGGCAGAGAAAGTCGGGGATGAAATATTTACATATGTTTGTGTTCCGCCACCTGACCGCAAGGATTATTACGCTTCGACGTCTCCGCTGGCTGCCACTCGCACTCGAAAGTTTCTGACCGAATCTTGATCTCGCTCTCGCCGTCTTGTAGGGCGAAGCGAGTCGAATCCGTAGCTAGGGAGTCGAGTTGCATGTTTGTAGTGGAGATCTGAACTCAGCGGAGGACCCTTGCGCCGCTTTCTCATCAGCTCCGTCATTGGCAACCGACAGTCCGCCGAGCTCAGCGAAGTCCCGTCGCCCATCGTCCTCGACGTGTACGTTTGCAGACTGCGTTGCGCCTTGTGAAAATTGACGTCTTTGCCATGTCCCTTCCAGCCCCTCTCTCCGCGGTACCACCGTCCACATCTCGCCTTTTCGGCTCCCACCACGTGAACCCAACCACACAGACCGCGGACGCCCTGAGCCAAGTTTGTCAAACGCGTGTCCGAGCGCCGGCTGTCTTTAATCTTGACCGAAATCGTACACACGTCCTTACATCGTCCTCCATCCTTTCCCTCTTTCTCCTCATCGTCTTCGCAGCTCTCCTCACACTTCTCTCTCCACACATCGCTCTTCCATCTCCGCCTTCATGTCCTCTGTCGAGCGAAATCAGACGCCCGACGGCGATGACCTCGCGGAGGCTCACTCCGCCGACGTCCAGCCCCAAATGACCGTCCACCCTGTCGGTAGTTATTCAAGTGTGCCCATGCACATGTACCCTTTCCCTCCCGGTCTCGTTCCTCCACAACCCCTCCGTTCAAAACGCAGGCAGGTAAAGAACGCATGCACCAACTGTCAGAAAGCGTGCAAGAAATGCGACGACGCCCGTCCCTGCCTCCGCTGCGTAAAGTACGGCATCGCTGAAGAGTGCGTCGATTCTCAGCGAAAGGAGAGGAAAAAGGGTGTGAAACGTGGCCCCTACAAGAAGCGCGATGGAAAAGGTGTGTCTTCGTCTTTCTCACCACATTCCTTCCGCTTTACGCAACAACCCCCCGCCATCTTTCCCTCTCTTACCTTTTCATTCTTTTCTGACTTTAATTGAGGTCGCGCAGGCACCAACGTCGACACTGCCGACGCGCCAGAGCAGCAGAGCATGTCTCTTCCCCCAGGCATGCCACCGCCCTCGGCATCCCCGCCTATGCCCCCCTACATGGCTGCCCCAGTAGGCTATGCGACGGGGTTCTACGGCCAGTTCCCGGCCCCACCTACCCCAAAACCGGGTGAGGCCCCAGCTTATTACCCCCAGTTTTACATCACACCTGTCCCTCCGCCAAACCACAATGGCCATGGACAAGATGGCGAACAGCAGGGGTATGCGCAGCCGACGCAGTTCTATCCGGCCACGTTCCTCCCGTACGCTCCCCAGCCGTACGGTCCCTACATGGTCCATCCCCATCGTCCCGATGGTCAGATGACGATGACGCCGCCCCAATACGCGTCATTTGCCCAACTCTATGGCAAGCCACCTTCTGCTGGGGGTTCGCATGAGAGCGGGAGGAGTGATCATGGTCGTGGGGACGACAACTAGATGAGATGCTGCCGTCCAAACTAGACCTCCCATCTAATTGTTTTCGTTTTTGGTTATCTCTCATGCTCTTCTCGTTTACAACACAATCGTATGCCCTTTCTGTTTTTCTTCCTGGCGTATACACCTTGTAGGTTGGATAATGATGCCGGTCACGACCTTCGCCATGCCTGTTGTATATTGTAATCTATAGCGCTGTCGATACCTACTCCCGACGCAGCTTGACGATTATGCCAGACGTTGTTGCCTTTGCCCTTTCCGTTTGCGCCTGTTGAACTTTGAACCAGGATATGGACGTAATGACGCTCGAGGACACTACCCCGCATTCTTCTGAGTAACGGAATCTCGATCCAGTAAAATTTTCGCTGTTGCGAAACGGAGGGCCGCTGCTCTTGGTCCGCTCAGCGGCGTTGTCAGGGCCCTGCACCGCCGTTCTCCTGATCCTGGCAAGTTGTTGGTTTTGTTTTTAGGAGCCCCGAGGAACATTGAGCGGGTGTCTCACAAGCCCTAACGCGCGGAAGGGCCGCGGCTGGTGATCGTCTTGGCCGCCGCCTCAGCCGGAAATCCGTTTCAAGTCCGTTCTGGCAATCTGGTTCTGATACGCTAACGCTGAGCGCTGCGTATCCCATACATGTCGAATAGCTTCCGTTCGGACCTCGACGACTCCTTCCTATATAATATTCCGGTGGCAGTCACCGACCCTGGGCCTGACGCCGACCTACAGTGGTCTTGAGCGACCTCTCAATCTTATCCCTAACTTGGGGCAGAACATGCCTCAAATGTCGATGGGAAGAAACCAATCAATTTCTCGGTAGAGGGTCGTGGCTTCTCAGCCAACCTGGGGTCCGCGTGGGTATCACCAAATCCCGCCTGCCGCATCACTGTTTTCCTTTGCATGGTACTCCGTCTGCGGTCAGTACACATCAATTCACATCGTGTGTGTTCCCACTGCAACCCTTTGATCCGAGGAGTTGGACGTCGACCCGATATCTCTGCAGTCCTGTCACTTGCAAATTCAAGTATTAAATGTCGTTGATATTCATTCACACAGACGATCGAGCTACGGCTGCATTTTCTCGTCTCAATGCATCATGTTCAAGATCCGAGATAAGATGTATTAGCACCCTAAACATCTCCCGATGGACATGTACGTTGTCAAGCCGCCATTTCGTGTATCTCTGGCGCCACAGATAACCAACCTGAACACGTGAACTTCGCCCTCGTATCTCCATCCCGGGGTACAGATGCAATGAAGGTGCGACAACAGCCGCGGTTACTTGTCTAGGATTTGCGGACATTACTCTCTCCTTGTTTGTTGTGTTGTTCCGACCATCACCGTTCCACCACCATGGTACCGACGGAGCGGCGATAGCGAAGCCACTCTTCTGAGGCTGTATCGGGCCTGCATGCACGGAAAGCAAATTTGGCGCTTTACGCCGTTGGTAATCGCCATGTTTTTTGTGTGGCAATCCAGCTTGTAATCAGGTAAACATGTCTAGGCGCAATGTGGAACAATCGTGATGACATGTGGAATTCACAGGTGGCTAACGGGTGGCCCACAGGCACCTCTTCATTGGCTCAAAATTCCGAGGCAATCCGAATCAGAAGCATCAGTGCCACCACCTTTTATCGACACGGGGTATATATGGATGCGTTGCCTCAATCTGTGCCCGTAAAGACGTGTTGATACACGAGCATTGGTGGATTGGTGAAATCGATGAACCTACCGAGCACTAACCCTGCCGAGGACATGTTGCCCTGTTGGGTGCCAACAGATCGCAAAAACTACCTTCTTAAGGTGATCCGGCGCGCGTGTGGTTGGCGTATTCCGGCGTGTTGGGTTCTCTGTTGTCGAATTGGTCCAAGCCGTAGTCTTGTATGATCCATTTGTTGGCGGGTCGTGCAAGCATCGGATTTTAGGGGAATGGCCTAAAGTGGCAGTTCCTTGGGAGAACCTAACACGACTATACAACTTGTCGACTCTCACAAGGTTTGACCTCCTCGTAATACCTGTGCCCCATGAGGATCTAGGACGTTGGCAAAGTCGAAATGCCTTCCGAATCATCAGCTAGACACAGTGATGGCCGACTTCTCGCGCGGTCCCTTAGTTCAGTGAGGTCTTTGATTGGCCTTCAGCTGGCATCTCGGCTGGTTACGTTCGTCCTCAATCAGGGCCTTGTCCGTATCGCCTCGCCTCAAGCTTATGGCACGGCAGCCATTCAGTTCGAGCTGCTTATGAGCACCATCCTGTTTCTAAGCCGGGAGGGTGTCAGGAATAGCCTCCTTCGGTTTTGGCCGCAGCAATCGGATATGGACAGACCTTCCTCAGCTATATCGACAGCACACTGTACCAATCTAGCAGCATTGCCATTTTTCTTCGGCTTACCTACTACCCTCGTCACCATCGTGCTGTACGCAATTTCTACCAGTGAAACTACTGCGAGTCAACCTCATTTTCGCCTCGCGTTGCTTACTTATGCTTCTGCTGCTGTCGGTGAACTGCTGAGCGAACCAATGCACAACCGGTGAGATAAATAACCTGGATCGTAGCACCTTCATCTCCTGACTCTCAGCAGTGCCATGGGTGAAGTGCGCACAGACGTACGGGTACGAGCTGAAGGACTTGGAGTAATCGTCAAAACAATTACGACCTACCTCATATTGCTTTATGACTCCGGTTCTCGTCACTCAGGCGAGTTAGCATTGATAGCATTTGCTCTCGGTCAGCTAGCGTATAGCGCAACCATCTTTTGGATATACATGTCGCAATTCCCGGAATCGAGTCTTTGGCCAACTAGTCTGCCCAACCCACCGCAAACTCCAAAGTCTGTTACTTGCCCTTCTACTTGTTTTTTACCTCACCGAAATGCGATTAGGAAGGATCTCTGGACTCGCTTTGTCGTCAAATTCTTTGACCCTGATGCTCTGCACCTCTCGATGACGATGACACTGCAGTCGTTGATGAAACATTTTCTCACTGAGGGCGACAAATTCCTTGTTTCGTATTGGAGCCCTCTGCAGGATCAAGGGGGCTATGCAATCGCCGTCAATTATGGTATGTCTTTGAGTATTCGCTGTGTAATATCGACCCCGTATGTTCGTTCTAGGATCCCTGATCGCACGCATAGTCTTTCAGCCGATCGAGGAGATGTGTCGGGTCTACTTTTCTAGGATTTTGTCAAGTACGACATTAGACAAGAGCCTGACTACCGCGAGACCCTCAGATTACTCGGTAGTGCTCAGTCAAGCATCTAGTGCGGTTGCATCCTTGCTTTCGACTCAAGTTGCTTTCTCCATGCTCGTCGTGACCTTTGGTTCTCTATATCTACCGATTGTCTTGCAACTGTTACTGCCAGCACAGTATTTGTCTACGAGCGCGCCTGGAGTGTTGTCCGCGTGGATATGGTATATACCAGTTCTTGCTCTCAACGGAGGGCTCGAAGCATTCTATTCTAGCGTTGCTACCCCGCAAGACTTGCGTACACAGAGTCGGTGAGTGGTGCGTCTTAGGTGGCTTGAATCGTTGTCACACTCTGCAGATGGATGCTCGCCTTCTCGATAATCTACATCCTGTCTGCAACTGCATTATACAAGGTTGGATTCGGCGACACGTCTCTCGTTTATGCCAACATCGCCAATCTCACCGCCCGCATATGGTATACGGCAACTTTTATGGGGGTCTACTTTGGGAAGAAGACGAAATCCCACCAACTTCGGTTGGCAAACGTAGTTCCCGGCTGGCAGTTTTCTGGAATGGTTGCATTATCATTTTTGGCCATCTCTTGGAATGAAGCGAGACAGCATCTCGGGGAGGAAGTATGCCAGCTAGGCCGCAGGGCACTGTTGTCCACGCGAGTACTCAGCCATGTTGCGTTGGGAAGTGGATTAGGCCTCGTGTGTATTGGGCTGTGGTGGATGACAGAAGGGAAGCAATTAGTCGCTCGAGAACGGGTCAAAGCGGAGTAGACATGCTCCAACACGAGCTCTAAACATGGGTAGATTATCGTACACCTGTGACATTGCACTGCCACTGCCGCCGTGTCGTTCTCAGAGTATTGTGGCGCCCTCCAGTGTACAACCATCTCGGAATGGCCTCGGAGGTCGTCCTGGAACTCATCGATGAAGTGCGTGAATTCAGTGCACAGTTTGCAGGATATTTCTAATCTAAACACACTGCTGAATCTCAGGCCCAATTGACTGGTGATAATGGGCAGATTTATCTGTTTCAGTGGCTCGCGGCTCTAGAGAAGAGTCTTCGAGAAGTTGCCATCGTAGGTCGTTCATGCTTTCCGCGAGTTTCGGATACCTCATCGGCACTCTCTAGGATCAGCTGAAGTCCATACAACCTTCGGTCGAAGAAACATTACTCAAAGTCGTCTGTGGCAATGACAATTATCCACTACCCGGTCGCGGTCTGCGCAACCTGGCAGCGAGATGCTTCATCATCCAGTATACTCGGGGCGACTCAAGGACCTTGTTTGACACACTTCGAGCTCTACTCAAGGCTGCCGGAGATGTGAAAATCGATAAGAATCCACTTCGGATGTACGCTTTCCACCTATCACGACGTACTGTTCTCGTGCTGAATGGTACTAGAGCAGCATTTTGGACGATTGGCGAACTCATGGCCACCTTTGGTTCTCAGGTGTGTCGTAAGACTCTGTTTCGTTTCCAGAACCTCGATGCAAACCATCGCTCCAGTTCATGTCTTTCATGGCTGAAATTACTACCGTCTGTATCAAGATCTTCAGGTCTTCTGCTGTAAGCAAGTTGAACATGCAATTTCCACCCCGAACTCTAATTACTTTCGATCAGTCTCCCCAAATGCGCTGTCATGCTCTGACCATGCTTCGTAAAAGCTTGAGCTTGGCGAAGAAGGCATTGTCGGATTCCCTTGCCAAAGATGTTCTTAAGAACATGAAGAATGGACTAACTGACAAGGTTCTTCCTGTCCAGCGAGCAGCCGCTGGGGTGAAGTACCTTGTTTCCCTAGACTTGACTCTGTTCTCATACCATTTCAAGGTTCTAATTGCTATGTTCTCTCCAGAGGAAACAACCACGCTCGCAGACATCGAGTCCATTGTCGGAACCTGCATAAAAAGCCTAGATGGGAGCGATCGCTTGACAAGGCTGTCGCTTGCCCAACTTGTCGGCCACATGTTAGCGGTAACACAGGTCTTACGAGTTTCCGCTGCACCTGATCCTCCACAGAAAAGCAAGAAGGAACAAGAAGATAATGATGGGACAAACCCTGTTGTTTCCGAGAGTTTGAAGCCTCTCCTCAGTCCCGGAGAGATGTTGTCACAGTTGTCCGTGCACTTCAACAAGCCGCAGCTAACACGAAAAGTACGCGCGGGTATCTTTGACTTCTATTTCGCACTGTTGTCGAGGCTCGGAGCAGTCTTTGCGGAGAGTAATTATGGCCTGATTGTCAGTCACCTGATGACTGAGGTCGTCTCGAACCCAAGGAATAGCTCCACGAGATACGACAGACTGTTCATCCAGAGGTTGGTTGGCGCCTTACTCAGGGATCTAATTGCGACCAGGATGCTGAGCGAACAGGGACAAATTGCTGCGGTCCAGGAACTTTCGTCATCCTATGTGAAACGATGGCCGGCTCTCATGCCTGGGCAAACAGCTCCAAACCCTACCGTCTTGACGATCGTTCTCAAGGAGATCGCAGAGTTGCTGCAACAACTTGGCAATGCACCCCCTCCCGTTCAAGTGATTGTGGTTACAACTCCTTGAGGGTGATTTGTAAACTTATTGCTAATCTTCGTTTAGAACGCGATATCAGAGCCGTTGTTGAATCTCTTGACTCACCCTAGTCACGGGGTTCGTGTAAACGCAAGCTGGACCCTCAGGTGCTTTTGCTTCTCAACCCCCTTGGGTTTTCCCAAATCAATTATTTCGATCTCGGAGGCGTTGCACCGTGATATAGAGTCGCTACAATCACCAGCCGCACCTTCTGATATCGATCGACGTGCTCTAGGACGTGCGTACGGCTTGGCAGGGTTGGTCGCAATCATTCCGCACCGCCCTTTATACGTCTCCTTCGACATTGCATCCAACGTCCTAGACACAGCCACGAACCTTCTCAAGCGTGCAAGCGAGCACGATGTCCAGATGGCTGGCGTTGAGGTGGAGGTTGCATGGATACTGATCGCCTCATTGATGTCACTCGGTCCTAATTTCGTTCGGTCACATCTTCCTCAACTCTTGGTGCTCTGGCGCAATGCACTACCGAAACCAACAAGCAAAGACAGCGTTCCCGGTCGCACTGCCACCGAGTGGGAGTTTCTGCTGCACGTTCGAGAGAGTGCACTCGGCGCCATCCTGTGTTTCCTTCTTCACAATATCCCTCTGGTGACTCTTGACGTTTCTCGGAGGATTTCTTCCCTGTTGAGCAATGCCCTGGCATTTACGACGGCGTTTGCGTCTCAGTCGCTGGAGGAACCATCCACCGGTCAGGAGGGTCCATCCCTTCGCATGAGAGAAAGCCTGCTTCGCCGAAGAGTGTTCCAATGCTTTAGCGCATTAGGATCGTCGACGTTGACTGAATCAGTTCAGTCCAGTCTGCTGTTGTCCACCATGTCCGTTTTTGCTGGACCCGAAGGCGATGGCGTTTCTGCGATGCAAGCCTCCATTGCCTCCTCTTCTGGCGCGTTCACCACTATTTGGCAAACTGCTGACGGATTCGGGCATGGCGTGACTACGATGGACATCGTGAACGACGAAACCGAGGCACTTTCCAAAGGATTGGAGACTGGTCGATCCATACGAGAGCAGATTGAGGATCTCACGGACTTACTGGTGTGTGCCATTGTCTCACAACAATATGGTTCATCGACTTTTCCCTAGCTGCGTACACCTGTGCTCGGGTCATGCGAGCACGACACACTATCGTTATGTCTAACGACTCCTACCAGTAATGATCGTGTTATCCTCGATTGTCCACCCTCTACGTCAGCCGTTGTAGATGCTTCAATCGAATTGTTCGCTCGATTATTCTTTACACAAGATTTGGCTACGGTGACCCGGACTGTGACCCAGCTCGTTGAATCGGTGAAGTCCCAAAAACTCGACAAGAACTCTGGTCGAAAGGCAGCTGTACTGATCAACAGCGTGGTGGCCATTGCTCGCGCTCTTCGTTACGCGATGGAGTCTCATTCACGCCAAGCAAAAGAAAATCTCGGACATTCTCAGGTCACAACTCCACTGGCATCGTTGCTAAAGGTAATCTATGACTGCTAGACTCGCATTTTTTTTTTTTTTTTTTGACGCTCGTACTTCAGGACGCGCTTGTGGATGGAGACCCTCTTCTGCGACGAGCCAGCAGCGATGCCATAGGTCGTCTGGCAAGCATATCAGGAACGGCTTTCTTGTCGAGTCAAGCAAAGGTACTGGTCGATCACATCGTCAACAATCGTGATCCGCAGGGTCGCGCCGGCTGTGCTCTGGCCTTCGCAGCTCTCTACGATCACGTGGGGGGCCTTGCTGCTGCACCGATCCTGAAGACGACTGTGAACATACTCATGTCACTCAGCAACGATCCTCATCCGCTCGTTCATTTCTGGTCCCTGACAGCCCTGGCAAGGGTCATAAATGCTGCAAGCCTGACTTTTGTCCCGTTTGTCCCGAGCGCTCTTGGAATACTGCTCAAAATATACATGTCTGACGCTCACGAGATCGAAGGCGGGACACTCAGTAATGCCAACATCAGCGGTGATCTACAAGCGTTTCCCGTCGTGTGTCGCATAATCGACGCCATCATCACGATCCTGGGACCCGACGTCCAAGAGTCGACGTGGACAAGAACGCTCGTTCTTGACCTTGTCCAGGAGTTCTCGCTGGAAGAGGACGAAGCTATTTTGGTCGAGGCAATCAAATGTACCCAGCATCTACTCATGTTCGCTCCGGAACACGTAGATATCCCGGAAACAGTAGGACACTTTAGGACGTATCTTGGTTCTAGCCGCCGGCAACTCGGGCTTGCTGCCATTGATGCACTATATCAACTCGTCCAGAAGGATGCACTCGTAGTATCCAGAATTGGTGGTGACCGATTGGTGGAAGACCTCTTTGCTATGTTAGATGGCGATCCCAGCATCGAAGGTGTCCGGAACGTTATCGCGAGTTGGCTTTCTCAAACAGCCATTCATAATCCTTCCGCTTGGATTGATCTATGCCAAAGAATCATGCTTCGAACCAATGCCACTCAAAAGGTGGTCGACAATTCCGGATACCTCGATGATGAGGGTCAGTCGCTAAACGCAGCGATGTCTGCGGACAACTCTGATCAAGACCGGTCGTCATCCGTTGTCATGTCTCGGTGGAGGACTCAGTTGTTTGCTTTGCATTGCTTGCATGAGATATGCACCATCGTTGCTCAGTCCGGGAGGCAAGAACATTTCGATATACCGTATGCACGCAACCGGGGTTTCCCTGTCCAGGGCCTCCTCGTCTCCCGCGTACCTGATTTAATTAAGATGGCATTTACGGCGTCAGCAGCATACGTCACGGAGATCCGCCTCGAGGGATTGGTTGTTCTGCGCGACATTATCCAGGCAAGTTCGCAGTCCCTGGTTGATTCGCTTCTCGCTAACGGGCATGCAGATATTTTCCAAAGCGCCAGATCCAGATTACCCTGAAGCGTTGTTGCTCGAGCAACACCAGGCTCCAATTACTGCTGCCCTTACACCCGCCTTCTCCTCCGACTCCACTCCCGAGATTCTGTCATCTGCGATTGACGCCTGCGCCGTGTTCGTGGGCTGTGGCGTTGTCAAGGACGTAGGTAGGATGGGCCGTATCCTCAAACAATTAACGAGTGCCCTCAAAGAGGTTGACGGTAAGCAAGAGTGTCCGCGTATCCTGGAATGACCTGACGCCCGAGTCTAGATTCTGGTAATCTTAAAATGAGAAACATGGAACTCGGCCCAAATGCTTCCGCCGCGCTGACTGTGTCAATCCTTACTGCATGGGCTAGATTAGAGATCGCATCCGCAGAGCAATCCTATCTCCTCGATGTCATCAAACCTCACAGAGGCGTTCTTGCCTCGCAATGGATCGCGTGTCTACGCGACTACGCCACCATTCGTGCAGATTCGGAGTTTGTCCACGACCTGTCTATCGTTTCTGTTGATCCCTCGTATTCCAACCTTGGGAAGGTGGTCTTACTCCCAGTAAGTCGACAAATTCGATAGCGTGTAGATACCTGACGGAAGATCTAGTATTATTCGGACTCTTGGGCTACCATTCTCCAAGCAGTTGCGAATGCAATGGAACGCAGTGAACAGCATATTTCTAAGGTCATTCTTGGTCAAAGCTCCCCTGCAGTGCCACACTCGTCAAATGGTCTTGGACTTCCCCGTACTGAGCCAGCACCGTTATTTTTCGTACTCTTCGGTCTCATCTATGAGGCTTTAACGATCTCTCCCTCTCAGTCGTGTGCGGCTCCTAACTTACATAGTGCCACAGTAATGGCGTCACTCAGGGCCCTTAAATGTCTGATTGACCCCCGATACTCGGGGAAAGCGCTTCTAGAGCCCACTGTCTTCAAAGAATTCATTGGTTTGTGCTATCGGATGGCGATGGTAGAAAACGCGGCAACTCTTGTACACCTGCTGGAGGTTGTCACAGTATTTGCCAAGCATTTTGGTCATCTCGGTATTGAAAGCGTTGTAGCTCCGTGAGTCGCCCTGACTTCCACTTGGCACTTGCCCTTCATTTCTTGACAGGAACGAGGCTTTGTCCTCGAACTCGGTCCGTACTCACTGCTTGAAGATCTGCGCATACATTCTACGTCACGCTCGACATCATCAAGGTGCCCCAGCTATTAGTGGGTAACTTCTGTATTTAGCCGTCTTCACCCGCTGACGAAAGATCCTCGTCAGCTGGAACGGTCCAGGAGCTCGCCAAAATGGTTGGCTGTGCTCTAACCGCTTTCCAACATGTCGCATCAACTACGGAGGGGAACGTCCGGGAGGATGTAAGAGGCGTAGGCTGCATGCTTTATGCGGGTATGGTCGTTTGATGGCGTTACGTGTGCTCTGTGCTGATCTCTGCCTGTTGTCAGAACTGTTGAAAGACGAGACGTTGGAGATCGACCTGGTAACCCCAACTTTACCCGCATTCAAGTCTTTGGTATCGTTAGACTCTCACTCTAGGGTCCGTGACCGTTACGATAACCTGATCCATGGTATCCTATCATCGTGCCTTCTTAATGTTGACGAAATGCGGTTGGTCGTGTTCTATTTTCACTCTCCTTTACATGCTGAAGTTTTTCAACAGCGGCAGAGAAGGACTGATCTCGTCGAAAAAAGTCAAGTCTAACCTTCTGGCTGCCGTTCTGATCTTGACCAGTCTACCATCGAGGGTGAAAGTGGCCCGCGGTGTGGTAGAACATTTGTGCTTTGTGATCTCGCAGAAGCTAGAAGAGAACGATGATGTGAAGTTGCCACTATTAACGGTTCATCATCACCGCTGAAACCAAAACATAGATGGCTATCGTTGCTGTCCACTGTGCAAAGACCATCATGGTCGCTGCCTCTAGCAACGACCTACTTCGCACCTGCGCGCGGCTCTTGTTACCTGGCTTGGTCCGTTTCGTTGCTAAAATGTCCCCCCGGTTGGACGATGGCTCGCTGTCCGAGCAAAATAGTACGTCTATCGAAGAGGTGTGGAGAGCATTTTCTGCTCTGATTGCACTTACGACGACTGAACAGCGTAAGAGACTTTGCATTTTCGAGCTAATTTCCCACCTAACATCGCAAGCATAGGGACTCGCCTCTTGAGTATTGTCTTGCCGACGGTCACGCTTTTGCTCCGACCCTCGCAAAATCCGCCCCCCAGCACACACTCGACTGCGGTCGCACAGTTGCTCTCGTTCGCAACCTCATCCCCGGTGAACTTTAAAGAAGCGACTGCACAACTTGAGTCGGATACACGCGACGTCCTCGAGCTCTCTATCAGGAAAGCGGTAGAAGGGCCATCGACCACGAACCAGACCGCCTCGCGTCCACAGATTTCTCTGAGATCTTTTTGAACTGTCGGTTGCCCCAGCAGTGCCCTCTACCCTTGTTTATCTTGTAAACCATGTAACGGCGTAGACTGAAAACAACGATGCCGATGGCTGTTTCGTCCCACGCGAACACCACGACGGCAGTATCGGCGATTCGAACGTTCACCGCCCGAAGGCAGTGGAGCTGTTGCCTCGGTTCGCCTCGAAGCGAGCCAATTGACCATGGATACCGGCCGACTAGCTTTACTTTGACTCTGATGCATTATTGTAATGTCGCTAGTACTTGCCGGACCACGCTTTCGCGTGCATGGCATACTACATCTTGGCAGGCTACCACCAAGTCAGTGGTGTCCTGCCAATATTCAAAGTGATAGATGCCTCGGTACCCAACATGCTACGGTATATCTCCGTCTGCTCGGAATGATTTGTGAAACTAACGCTTTACGCAAAATCCCACCTGCGCGAGGACGGGAAGACAATGAACGACTCAATCGGTCCATGCTGAGCTGGTTCGATTACCACTTGTTCGGGTTCAACAGAGAAGTGTCTGCGCCGGAGAGGGCAGGTACCTGCGCCCACGTAGTATCGGTTCGCCCACTGGCAGAGCCGTCATCCAAGGACGAATAGGCGGTCATTTCGGCCCCATTCACTTTGCACGCAGTTGGATTCCCGGCTTATCGGTTTGCCGGTGAAATTTGATCCTGGCTCATCGCCGATATTATTCGCTCCGATGGGGTTCAGTCCGTGCGTGTCTAATGCATAAAGTAATTCCCGAACTTTGCTCATGCAGCTACAATTCCCTGCCCGCCATGCCCCCTAGGTCTGTGAACCGACACACTCTTGGGGCTTCGAGTTCTAGTACTGAACCCTGTCCCAGTCAGCCATCGCTCGACGGGCCACAGAGCACCAAAGACATTGAGCACGCACCGGTGTCGGACGACCCAAGATCTTGGAGTTATGCTCGCAAGGTGTGCCCGGGTTGACCTTTGGCCGCACACCAATTCCTTGACCCAAAAGCGCGTTAGACGCTAACGCTAACGATTGTGTCCTCGGCATCGATGATCGCCGGCCTTGCAACCACCATCCAGAATCGTGAGCGCGTCCCTTTCCTCTCAAAGAGATGTTCCGAACGTGTTCCCACTGCGTAGCGGCAAATGCGCAGATCGAGCTGGATCTACACGCTTCCAGCTCGGACATCAGCTGGAGCTTGTCCGTGTTTATCCTGGTCCAGGGCCTGTTCCCTCTAGTATGGAGCGCTATCAGCGAGATTAAAGGCCGCAAAGTTTGCCCTCCGTCTCTCGCGTCGATCGTCGCACCAAAAATGACATGCAATCCAGGTCGTCTATTTGTCTTCGATATCACTATTCATTGTTGGCTCGGCTGTCGTGGCTACATCAAAGACCATCGGTCTTGTCATAGGAATGCGAGCCCTACAAGCTGTGGGGTAGGTACACATCCTTGCTGGTATGTTGCGCCCTTGTTGACAGGTACGCTTGCGCAGCTCGAGCGCGGTGATGGCTATCGCTGCCGCCACTCTCGCTGACATATATGAACCTCATGAACGAGGCGCCAAAATGGGAATATATTACGCAGCTCCACTTCTTGGTACCTCCCTGGGTCCCTTTCTCGGCGGAGCCCTCGCACAAGCCCTTGGCTGGCGGGCGGTGTTCTGGTTTACAGTTACAAGTGCAACCGTTGTTTTGGTACCCTTGCTCGTCTTCTTCAAGGACAGCTTCCGGAAAGAGAGAAGTCTCACGTACCAAAATGTCCTTCGCAGAAGGCTGAGGGAGGATCAGATGCGTACGGCGGTACGGCATCGGACTGACATTCTGCAACTCTCCACTGACAAGCCGCGACAGATGTCCTTGGAGAACAATGCCAAAGAATTGGAAGCCACCGGAGCGAATACGCCTGGGACCTCTCATACTGTCAGCGACATCAGGCTGTCATTCACGGACGTTAACCCTTTCCCACCCATGTTCTTTGTATTGAAACGGCCGAATAATAATGTCATTCTTCTTGCATCAGGTCGGTTCATTACTGAGCGTCCGGGGTCCACTAGGGTACTGATCCCATGTCAGGCTTGATATTCGGTTTCACGTTCAGCCTTTCGTATACCTGCGCAGGAACGTTGTCAACTCGGTACGGCTATGATGCACTACGCACAGGCCTCGTGTTGCTCTCTACTGGACTGGGTGCGTTGTCTGTTCGAGTCTACATCACGTCGCTTTACATAGCATCCTGTTTACAGGTAGTATATGCGGTAGCACCCTTGGTGGGCGATGGTCTGATACGACACTGATGAAGCTGAAGAGCAAACATGGAGGGAAAGTGCATCCAGAGGTGGGTGTGCCCATGCGGTCCTCGTCCGTCACCGTCTTCTCAAGCCGGAAACCACAGATGCGCCTCCGGAGCACATTGCCAGCTATGGCGCTGCTCCCGCTCTCTGCCATAGGTTACGCTTGGATTTCTCAAACTCACCAACCGATCGCCGCAATCTGCGTAATGTTGTTTCTTGCTGGTTTTTCTTCGCTGTGAGTTTTTCTTTTGGTCAAACCCCTTTGCATCCTGACTGGCGAATCGCTTTCTACCGACAGGTGGATATATACTAGCACTCTTGCCTACATCGTCGACGCCAACACAGGACGTTCCTCGACTGCTGTGGCAATGAACAGTGCATACAGAGGTGTCCTCGCATTCGTTGCGGCTGAGATCGCCGTCCCGCTCCAGGTGCGCAGATTTTGCAGTGGCAGAGCGACGTTGGTCGTTGAACACGACCACAGGATAGGATTGGAGATGGCGGCCTGTACACTTTTTGGGCTGGCTTGCTGGTCGTCATGGAAATTCTGGTCGTGTTGGTCCTACAGTTTGGGAACCATTGGCGCGAGAGATGCGAAGAAGCTGAAAGGAAGCACATCTAGCTACAGTAGCTTGATAACTTATTGTCATCTTGGACTCATTTCTTCAGGTAGCTTATGTCTTGTACATGAGGCAACAGTACTTATTGTTGGAATAAGATATCTTGTAATACAACCAGTCTGGCTGGATATGATGGTACCGTGTGAGAGGGAACAGCTCGACAAATGAATGAACTCAAATCTCGGCATTGCCAGCCTGGTCAACGCTGCGTAGTTTCACATACACGTCACTCCCTGACAACGTATGAATACCGACGCCAACAGACTGGGCGAAAGCAGGGCTACTTACCCCATCCATCCAGCGAGAACAAATCGAGCGAGCCACCGAAATATCTGGCATACAACCTGCTCATCGGAAGCCCATACCCCAGGCCAGCGATCGTGCCTAGACCGACCTGGACGCCCTTGCCTGTGATCTCGCCAAAGAGATTACCGTCGCCAGCGTTCGTGCCTTCACCGACGGCGGCGCTCCCGCCAATGTGCTGCGCAGCGTAAGGCCCACCACTATCGCTGTCGGCATTACCAGCGGTGGTGAACGCGTACGAGAAGATCCGTGCCATGTTAGAAGGTGATACGCCACCTCCCTGATCCCTGACTCGGATCGAAAGGAAGGGCGAGGCAGGAGAAGGCGGAGGGGATATTGTCACCGTGACGGGAGCAACCGGATGCGTGGACGATGTGCCGTGGAGCTGGTAGTGATGTTCGACCGTCGCTCGGAACGCGTTTTTCAGGATTTCAGTGAGGATGTATTCGAGATGGACGGGTACGTAACTTAAGTGACCAGTCAGGTCAGGTCTGCGGGACGCAAGTGGATAGGCCAGGGTCGAGAACTCACGCAAACGTCGCGTCTTGATGTCCGTCGATGGCAATGGATGGGACGGCCCCAAGTGTGGCCTCGCATAGTTCGCTTACGAATGCGCCACACATTTTGACCACGGCAGTGGGAGAGCAGGCCATGTCGACGATACCGTAATGAGACTTGAGACCGACGTCCGCCTGCCTCTCCAAGGCCTGCGATAAGGCGATGTGTTGCTCAGCAATCAAACGGACTGATATTCGGTTGCGAATGGCACCATCCAGGAAACTGCTGATTTGTGTCGGGGATATATATTTGGCGCATTCCTGGAAGCTAACAGGGTATGACGGTCACAGACGTGCTAGTTCCGAGCGGCAGGATGGAGAAAGACGAACCCCTTGGCCATGGTCGGTATGTCATTCCGGTGGCTCTCCACCAAATGGCTGAGCTCGGCTACGAAGGACGCGTTCTCTTCGAGGGTCGTGACGGGGGGGTAGCTTTCCAGAAACTGAAAGCTCTGTCTGTAGGCATTTAATGTCTTTGACACGTAGGGGTTGGTCCCGACGATGAACGGCAGGGTTTCGAGCGCGCGTGCACGCCTCGCGAGGCGACGGGGGATCTCAGAAAGGACAAAAGAGACGCTGCGCAAGATAGAATTTGGGGTGAGAGGTTGGCCTACAGCGACGAGCGAGTTGAGAGTGAGCGGATGAGGCGGATGAGCAGCGTAGGAAGCGAGAAGCTGCGATACCTGGGCACTCGGTGGTTCGGGTGCCCGTCGAACGTGGAATGATCTGCACTGGAGTGCGACGACGCGTCTCTGCACGGTCGCTGCAGCAGACATAGAGTTATTGACTATGACCCGGCCGCGAGTGGAGCGCGCCTTCACCGAGCGACGTAAACGCCCGTCCGCTATCAATTTACTAGTATAAAATAACAAGATATATATCTTTCTATCTCGCGTACAGGAGTCTCCGATGCCTACTACCGCCCCTTGGCCACGGCGTTCTCAGCCTAGAACGAACGATGCTCACGTTGATTCAACATGGCTGTGCCTTGTTTCCTCTCGGTGGCTTGTGTTCTTGGTCACCGGGTGTCATCAATCGGCCAAAAGAACAAAGTTTGTTGCTTACTTGGCCTCGCGGACTCCACGTCCCCGACTGCCTCTGCCGTATAAGATGATGCGCCGCTCACAGAAAGAGAAGCCGAGTCTCGCCGACGCACCGCCCGTCGTGGTCGCGACTCGTGGGTGTGCGTGGTGTCTGGTGCTGGTGAGTGCGTGCGTGGGGGAGACTGCAGGGTAGGCAGTACCGAATTCGACTGGGCGGCGGTGCTAACCGAGGACAATCGAGGCAACCGGATTTTCAGAGTGGGTGTAGATGATGTACCAGACTGTGTAATCGTTATGGAAGCTTTGGGTGTCACGGGCTTGGAGGGGGATGTCGTAACAGGTGGACGAGGTAAAGGAGCCGTTGCTGCTGGGGCGAGCTCAGATAGAGTGGGTATGGATCCATCTGACGGCGCAGGCGGTGAAGGTGCACGTTGAACCGACGTCACAGAACCACCCTCCCTACTTTTCCAACGACCTCGTTTTGGTTTCCGACGCGTTCTACTTGCCCTCTCAGGTTTTTCCGCTTGTCGGGGGCCAACCTAGAGGAGCTTTCAACACCGTTGCTATCATGTCACAGTACTCGGCTTACAGGCTCTGCAACTCCACTCGATGCTGGTTCGACGGACATCAATTCTTCCGTTTCCTTTTCTCGCCTTGTGCCAATTCTTGCCCTCTTTGGCCTAGCAGGAGAAGGAAGGTCTGCAGGGGCTTGCGATTGCGATGTCTCGGGTGCGGTGATTTCTGCAGTATTTCGGGAAAACAGTTTGGAGGGTCCCTTGCGCTGTCTCAGGTTCGGGTCCCTCGAAAGAAAGGAAATTCATCCTACTGACCTTTGACATAATGGTTTTCGTAGTTTCTCTGAGCTCAATCGTAGTTGGAACTGGTTCAAGGAGAGATGATTGAGGCCCGTATTCGGTTTGGGTGCCAAAATCGACCATGACCCTCTTCGTTGTCGTTTGACCATCTGTTTCGATCAAAGCAGCAGGTGGTACAGCCGGGGATCTACTTTTCAGTAGAGATAAATTGCGAAGGTCACACAAGAGCTTCAAGGCGACGTGAATTTTACAAATCATTGGCCAACGACCGAATGGCTCACCTGTGCGGTGCGTATATCATCGAACGAAATAAGGGGGCCCTCAGGTGACGGTGATTGGAAACGGGTGTCCTCCATGTCATCAAGAGAACTCAGTGAGGTCAACGGCGACGATGTAACAGAAACAGTGTCCTTCTCTCTGTTGACGGGACACGATTATCACTAAGTTTTCGGGTGCATGATGCGAAAACATGCTCACCTAGGCTCTGGATGTCGTTCTTTACTTATCTTGCCCCAGAAGTCGAGCATGATGACGCGTTCAGGAACCCTGTATCGTCTACCATTAATTAACACCTCATCGAGGACGAGCCTCTCTGTCATTGCGGCAGACAGTGGGTGTATAATCTCGATATTCCCGTTGTTCCACTGCTTGGGTTTGCTGATGTCGATGGGCACGTTCTGCTTTGGAATACGTCGTTTCGGTTGCTAATGGACGGAGCATGATGCTCGTGTGTTGAGTGTACTCCAACAACATCGCAATAGCTAAGAACTCACAAGAACTTGATCGGCATGGTTTGGACACATCCACCTCTTTCCGAAGGAAGGCATAGAAGTAAGAGGAGGATCAAGGCAATCAAGGTGGAAGTGGAGGTTGCAATAATCGCAAGAAACGATCGCCCTTCCACTTTCCGGTGTTGAACCATGTGCGACGGACGTCGATCTACGCGGGCGCTTTTTCGAGGGTGCACATCCAGCAAGACCGCTCGGTAAAGCTGATGTGCCACATCTAAAACATAACACGGGAACACCATTTCGGTCCTTCAATCGATACGGATCGCGGTCTTCGAGTTGCCCATGACGACTGCGAGATATGGGTCGGTAGGGATAGAAAGGAGATAGTTCACTTACTTCAAGCGGGGCTGCTTTAATTCCGAACTATCCACGTAAGTTCCGTTAGCACCAGTGGCGACTAAAAACAATAAAGTGAGAAGCGGGGTTAGAAAAGAAACCCCACGGACCGTCCTTGAAAAAGCCTCTTATGTCGTCGGGAAGCTGAAACTCTTTAGGGAAGGTTGTTAGAGCAATGTTGATGAGAGGAGACATGAAAGATGGTGCAGGTTTAGGTGGTGGATTCTACGAAACGCAAATTAGCTCCACACACACAGATGACGAATAACATACTCTGCGAATAGTACAACTCGGACAAAACCATTTCTCCCCTTCTGGAAGGTCAACTGTTCCCATAGGAGGATCCAAGCACCAGAGATGGAATGCTCGAGGGCAACTATCACAGTATACCAGCGCGCCTAAGGACCGACAGGATGAACAGTGATCCTCGTTCAACTAAGCACCAAGATGAGAAAGTGAGGGTATTACACTAGCAGCAATACGAAAGAAACGTACCAGACCAAATGAAGGCTCGGGGGAGAGGGAGATCATTCCGCCAGGTTCCTCCTTCACTCTAACTCCTCGGTCAGTCTCCTTACCCTTACCCTTATCTTTCCTCGTCGGTCTTGCTCTCTCGCTAATGGTTGCTGGGACGGAATCTTCACATCCAGGCAACGAGTTCGCACGAGACATCGACATGGAGGGGTCGTCTGATTCGGGTTGTACCGGGAATGGGTCGGAATCTGGGGGAGGTTGCACGCTCGGCTGGCGAGAAGGCGGTGCATCTGGGGGAAGTGGATCTGGTGTAGGGAGGGGTACAGCGAGGCTGTGGTTGGCACCACCGGCGCTGTTCAAGTGTCTGGCACTGGCCCGCTGAGCGCGCCCGTTCGCAATGCTGTGGCGGGCGAGCAACAGATGGCGATGCACAAGGAGAATGCATCGACAAGGGTTTGGGTTGAGCCATGACGGGGGAGGTCAGAGGGGGCTCCAACAGTGTGAAAAGGAGAGGGAAACATACCCTCTGTCGATCCTGGCGCGCTTTCGACGGGGCCCGTCGACTTCCAAGATATTGTGAGCACCCGTCATGAGGCCTGAGTATGTGGAGCCTGGATCCGATGTAGGGAGATAGGACACGAAAGCGGATGGTTTCCTTGGGTCGCGTTTCTGTGCAGCCTGCTGGACGGACGGCAGGGAAGGTGGACCTGGCAAAATCTCGGTGGAGAGGGAAGGGTCCGAGAGGCCCTCGAGATGGGGCGGTTGCAAGACGGGAACGCCTTGCAGCAAGTAAGCCGGAACCTCCGCCATAGAGGTCATGGTTCGAGGACGAGAAAACGACCAAGCGGAACAATCCAATGTTTGTCCGACGTAGAACGGGAAGCCACGTCCCAGGGCGCGGCGGGACGTCGTGAGCAGCGAATCTACAACTGAGACTCACAGCGCTCACCCAGACCTACTACTGAGGTGGCAAGCAAGGTCGCGGCGGCGACGCCCTGGCACCGACAGCAATTTTTCGCGACATTTTACAGCACAACTCTGCTACACAGCTGTCCTAGCTACCACCGGCACTGCCAGCTATCCGTGCTCACGCCAATCCGCACAAACGATCCTGAACCCGAAGTGTCGATGAGCCACCTTTAACTACCTCTGCAATCGGACATCCATCAGGAGATGATCGTCTGTTTCCAAAGCGGCTCACCTATTTTACATCAAGGATCTGGACAACTCGAGGAAGAAAAACGTGGTTAGAACCCCATTGCCCATTATTTGCCAAGCAGCACTCGGCTCACGCTACGACAAGAGACTTGCCAAGACAACGTCACGAAGGGATACGCGACGGTTTGCTAGCGTCAAGGCCCTCTCCCGCAGAAGATCCTTCGTGAGCAACACGAACTCGCGGTTGTGAACGCAATCTTTCACATCCCTTTCTGGACTTTGCGAGGAGTCGCTTATGCAATCGATTTCCTCGATGCGCATCCCAATGTTGTTCTTCAATCATCACAGGTCGTCGAGGATTTGTTGTACACACTTGGCAGACAATTTTCCGTCTCGCTCGGAGGACGTCGGAGGGGCTGACAATCATCGTAAGACAAGGCCACTTACACGAAACGGCAGACGCACTCGACCGATTTATTCTTACCAGCAAACATTGCACTCGCAGCCGAGGATAATGATGCAGGAGGTGGAAGATCTTCCTCTCGTAAAAAAGCTGAGAAGCATTCTCAGTTGCAATTATATGTGCTGAACCAGCTTACATTTCATGATCGACTCAGCGGGAGATAGGACGTTTGAGGTCCATTTGTCTCCCAAGACTAGCGAGAACAAGCACTGAACTACAATCGATCAACCACAAGGCGGATGCCCACCTGTAGCGTCAAGGATATACATGGAGGCCAACGGAACCTCGTTTCCAGAATGCGAACTGGCATTCTGTATCGCGGGAAGCAATTTATTCCGCAGCCATGTGATCTGGCGTTTCGCATACTTGCGAGTCGACTGTTTCATATTATCTACCGCGCTGTTGAATGCTTTCTGAGAATCAAGGCCATTGGGCAATGAGAGGAACTCGCGGAACTCCTTGAATCCTATTGGCGAATATAGCGCATCTTCCCACGGGAAAGTCGGGCATACCTATACATTGATAGATGCCGAGCGTATAGTCTGGGTCGGTAGCAGAAGGACTTGACTCGTCGTTCTCGTCAACCAAAGGACTGTTGATTGCAGCCTGCGACGAGACAATAGTCCTTTGCAATGACCTTATTTCGTCGAGAAGACCTTGCTTCATACAGGAAAGTCAGCCGAAAGAAAAAACGAGTAGACAAGGTCTAAACTTTGACCATGCAGTCGACTCTTTC
>JBBPKC010000005.1:53275-67158 GCA_038089055.1 Tylopilus aff. balloui | reverse complement strand
TCGTCACCAAAAGGACGCGCATAGAGTTTGGAACTGCTGGTGAGTTCACTCTAGGTACCCACCACCGCTATCAACGCCAAGCTCCAAGGGCTCCGAGGAAAAATGGAAGCTGGGTGGGCGAGAATGAACGACTTGATCATCATCCAGACATCTCAGGCAAGCACACGTGAACAGCTGTGGTATTCGCGTGTCGCAAAGCGGGCTGTTTCTTCAGGGACTCTGCGAGTACTTGTTGAAGAATGTCACCGATGCTAGCTCGCGCGGCATCGTGATCGGTCACGACCATCGGCACAATTCGGCAGACTGGGCTCGCCTTACAGCAGCGGTGTTCCTCTCCAACAACGTCAAGGTACTTCTTTTAAGAGGCTTGGTTCACACGCCTCTGTGAGTGGATCTCTTTTTCGTCTCGTGTCCCGGGAAATAGATGTAACACTTACACTATCATGAGTGTGCCCTTTTCGATGAAAAGACTCAATGCAGCTTGCGGGGTGATGATCACTGGTGCGCAGTTTGATCCTCGTTCGTTCCATCTCTCCAATTCCTATGACTCTGCAGCAAGCCACAACCCGAAGGTATTCGTTACGTCATAGTGCTCTGCCAATATCATGACCTTGTTCTTTGTGAGGATGACAATGGCTTCAAAGTGCGTCTTTTGAAAGCCACGATCTTATTTCGTTACCCGTTATACAGGTTTATTGGGAAAATGCCGTCCAGGTAGGCTTGTCCAGACCAATGTCGAGCATAAAACAACCCCCCTACAGATCATCGGACCCCATGATTCCGGTATCTCCCAAGCCATTCTGAACAATCTAGAACCAAGAGTGCATCAAGCCGCCGATGTTTACGCATCATCGCTTTGTTATGATCCCACGAATGAGATGAAGGAAAGTTACTTCACCTTAATCCATGGAATGGCAGACCCAAGGTTCGTTGTTGAACTCTGTTGCGCTCGAGTAATCACGGCGCGCACAGGCTTCGCGTCGATGCTGCTCCTATCAAATTTGTCAACACCTCAATGCATGGTGTCAGCGATGACTTCGTGTCCGAAGTGTTCAAACGTACTGGCTTTAAACCATATATTGCTGTAGAAGAGCAGAAAACCCCGGATCCCAACTTTTCAACAGTTCCTTTTCCAAATCCAGAGGAAAAAGGTATGGTGCACATGTCTCTCTGACGAACTCACTACTGAACTACCGCAGGGGCCTTGGTGAGTCTATGACGCTGTCTTCATTTTCATTCCGTGACACCGTAAAGGATTGCGCAATTTCAACAGCTATCCGTTGGTGTGCAGACTATGTACTGGCACAGGATCCCGATTCTGATCGATTCTCAGCCGCTGAGAGAGGGTAAGTCTCTTCGCCCGGGGGTTGTAGCTCTATATTCATGATGGCACAGTTCCGACGGGAGTTTCACAACGTTCACTGGTGATCAATTGGGAGCCCTGTTCGCCAGCCGTGTCTTAGCGAGATACAAAGAATCTGGAAAACCAATGGGTGAGCTACTTTGTTTGGCGGACCCGACCACCTGTCCATGTTCACCACGTTCCAGATAAACTAGCGATGGTGGCGTCTACGGTGAGTTCCAAAATGGTCGAGGCAGTGGCACATCGCGAGGGTTTCAAGTTTGTGGACTGCCTGACGGGTTGGCCTCCCGTTTACAACCCCTGGTGTTTGTTCCTGAGTAAACTGACAGGATTCAAATTCATTGGAAATACTGCACTGGACCTCGAGCGGGCTGGCTATGAGGTTCCCTTTGGGTACGAGGAAGCTATTGGGTTCATGTTCGGTTCTGAGATACGTGACAAGGACGGAGTGAGTGCCACGGTGAGCCTAAATGGATCATTGAAGTACCATAGCTCACGGGAGGGAAAGTTAATGTTTGCGGAGATGGCGACTGAGCTACATAGTCAAGGTTTGACAGTTCGAAACTACCTAAATGGACTATACGAAAAGTGCGCATCCTTGTTTGTCCGTTCTCTTCGCTAGCTCATCACAACTTCCCAGATACGGTTATTTCGAGGTGCGTCGCTGCCCACGCTTTAAACGCTAAACTGATGAATGATGTGAAGACCAGAAACAGTTACTTCGTTTGTTTAGATACTGTCAAAATTGACAAGATCTTCGGGAGGCTTCGCAAATTAGAGGAGATAGTGTGTCATTGTTGATGTCAGTGGTGCTACGAAGTGACACTCCATCGCAGCTACATCCTCTCACGAAACATTATCCCCGCTCAATAGCCGAGCTGGCTATTATCAGTGTCATTGATCTGACAGTTAGGCATGGATACGACAGTACAAACCCTCCGACTTACGCACCGAGGCTGCCACTATCCTCAGGACACATGATCCAATTCAGGGCGAAATCCGCGGATGTGGACATAGTGCTCACCATAAGGTCCATTCCACCTGATGCCTGTTGCACCCACTCACGTCAATGTTATTTCAGAACGAGCGGAACAGAACCAAAGGTGCGTAGGTACTGGACAGACAGAAAAACGGTGCTAAATCTTCTTTTCAGATAAAATACTACTTGGAAGGGTCTGGCAGTGATCCAGGGCATGTGTCGGCCACTCTACCCCGTGTCGTACGACATTTGGCGAGCGAGTGGATGGAAGCATCCGAAAATGGCCTCAGCCATGCTTGAAAGCTTGACCGATCCAACTACCCCATTATTATTTCCGTATGTCTCGTCACTCGAATATTGTGGGTCAACACGCAGCTGCCTTGTGGAAATTGAATGGAGTGCAAGCAACGATAGCTCGCCATCATCAAGCTGAATCGGTCACACCGTCAGGTCAACCGCTGGCATGTTGCCTCGCCCTTAAGACGTTCTGGTGATCAGCAGACCTGAATTCGATCATATAAACGTTTTAGGTTAGCTTGGCTCCCTAGTGGGGCCATACACATCTTACAAGGAGGAATGTCTTGGATACACACAACACGAGAAGAGTCAGCAACATATTGAGAGGAATCTTCAAATGACCTCAACAAGGAAGGACCCCTTGTTGGCTTCACTTGCCAGGAGTTATCTACATACCATGATTCGAATTGGACTCCAAAATCCGACTTGCACCGTTGGATAGGCTGGAGTTCATGATTATCGTGATTGACGCACACACTGCATCACGAACAAGGTGCCAGCCCGGTGGCATAGTCACCTTATAGATCATGATCCAGTTCTGTTTCCGCCCGATCCCCCCAGTGTTCCCGCCATTAGCCACGACAGGCTTTCAAACGATTTGACATTTTCGTCCTGCGAAACTTTCATGGATAGTTCGACCGAGTACAAGGTTGGTGTTTTCTACCGTCGACAGGGCCCGAAATAGACACCCACCCATACCTGCCAGTGTGCTCGCTTGCAACGGCGTAAATCCAGCATATCAAGGGACAAGGAAGTTTTACATTGACATAGAGTATCATATGTGCGGTGGCGATCTGACGGGGACGCTTATTCCTATATCGTGCATCATACGTATTTTCCTATCAGGTGAGCTGAATTCAAGGGGCCCCGAGAGTAACCTGGGGTAGGATAATTAGTAATATTCAAGTGTGGAGAACGCTGTATGGAGTGTAGTAATTACCCTCATGAATTCCTCATAGCTGAACCGCGCCCAACCGTCGCGGTTGGTGTCGAACCTTTGGAGAGGTCATCAGCGACGTTGAACGTGCGAGGGTGAGAGAGTAAACCTTTGGAAGGCTTCGGTCAGCGTTTTGACTGTGACACACGCTCTGACGAATCGATCGAACGTGATTCCGGGGGGTGGTCCGTACACAGAAGTTGCCCCAGAAGCTGTTGAAGAAGAAAGATGAATCAGTCTGACCAAACAACGGTCGACCATGCAAATTACCGTATTTATGTTCGAGCAAGCTGAGGAGAGTGGGAGAGAGATTGTATCCAAAGTTCCGCATGGCATCCGACAGTTCGCGTCTCTCGATGGTTCCGGATTGATCTCTGTCAAAGTGCCTGAAGACACGTTGCCACTCTACGATATATTGCCACAGTCGAGTAAACTCTGTCAACAACGTAAGCGTCTGAGGGGGGAGTAGGAAATTCAAAAGCGCTCACCGCTGAACGTGATGGTGCCATTGCGTTCGGTGTCCTGCAATGTTAATTTTTGGTTTGTTTTCAGTCGTATTTTCGTACAACGCATCAACCTACAAAGATGTTCATGAGCATCTTGACCGTGTCCAGATCGAACCCTTTGGACAAAAAGCATGAGATATCAGCCGCAGCATGGAACGAATAAATTACTAGTCCAGTTTCCTGATTTAATAGGATACGCGATCAGGTAGATTTGGGAACCGTGGAATAGGCTTTACCGTTGATGAGGGCATTCTGCAATTCCCCGATGCTCAGGGCACCAGATCTATTCGTATCCACCGCGGAAAAATATTGCCACAGCTGGGTGTCAGCTCCAGGAGGTGCTAGATACCCAGCACCGGAGCGGTGATAGGAGCGTGAGGGTGGACGATAGTCGACGTAACTGGGACCGGTGTAGTAGGACATCTCTCGCGACGATATGGACGAGGAGCCCTTTCACGACTGTGATCGATAAAGATCGGTGAAGGCATGGGAACACGTCCCAAGACATACTTAAAGGGCGCCAAAGTGGCTGTGTGCACGGTCTTGCAAATGGACGCCAGCGCGTGCTGGGCACTGGCTTTCAACCTAAAGAAGAGACACATGGGTGTAGCTCCGAACTGCGAGCGAGCCGCCCAAGGCTGACCAACCAAGGGTCTGTGGGCAAAATCAGTGACCAACATGAAGGGTTTTCCATTGAATGACAACTTGCCGAGGTCCGTCGCTGACAATGGGTGGGACACTGCCCACGTCAAGTGACCTGCTCAGTCATCATGCTGCTATCGTAGTAGTTCTAACCCAAGCAACTTACCAAACTTGCTTGTGACTGGGATGAGGAGATCCGCTACCGATTACCGCCCACAGTAGACATGCATCCGCGGCAATCGTAATTGCTGTTACGCACTGCATTGTAGCGAGTTGGCATGCGGTGCCTAGTTCGTGTTGGAATTGCTCCGGGCCAGCCAAGTATGCCAACTCGGTGCTTGGAGACAACCTCACTCTCGTCGCGACCGTATCCAACCTGAATAGTGATCGAGCAAACGCCTCATCTCACCGTCGCCCGCAATGCAGCACGAGGGCTTCGGAGCACAACAAGCGAGCATCGACTATCATCTCGAGATGGCCCGAAGGTGTCTGGCTTCGTCCGTTTCGCAACGCTCGTTGCTCAGCGACGACTCTCTGGACCCTGGACCACCCCACGACGAAGAAATCCCAGAGCGACCACAACACGGCAGTCGTATCGCAGCCAAGATCGTGCACCTCCGAAACCTGATCGCTACGCTCAGTCCTGTCCCAGCCACGACCGAAGCTGATCAGCACTCGGTGTTCAACCGCTTTCGTGCAAGTGTCGAAACACTTTGGAGCGATAGACGTGAACACGGCTCACGCAATCGAATGGATACGCAAGTTCGTCTCGTTCAACATGTTCGTGTTGGCTCGCCAATGTCTCGCCATTCTCTGGAACTTTCGTCCGCTTCAACACCCCGACATCGCAGAGCAGGTTCTTCGAGAATTTAGATTACGATACGGAGAGCCGTCAGGAGACGGTCACAGCGATAGACTACGCAAAAGCGAACAGAGCCGAGGTCTACGATCACTGAAAATACTTGTGTTGATGTCGGCAAAACCCATCATTGGAAAGCATGTACCGCGGAAAGCTTGCGGGGGTCGATACGCGGAACGATGGAGCAAGGAAATGGTTCGGGGGCGCTGTCAAAAAAAGTGCAGATCAAAGACGACTGTCCACTCCGAAAACTACTTACGTAGTCACCCCGAGTGTGAAACTCGGTTCAAAATCGAGTTCTTCGCCTTGTTCGCCTTGGGCCTTCGTGACCTTGAACGCGCATAAAATTGACACCATCGCAGCCCAGATTGAGCTGTCGGCAGCGTAACGACCTGGGCAAATACGTCTGGCGAGCAAGCTCGGCTCAGCGAGTCAAAAGAGGAGGAACGAGTTCAAATACCACCCAAACCTAAAGCGAGGCTATCAACGGGCTTGTCTTCATCAAGCCTTCCCTCCACGAAGAACCTTTCAGGTTTAAAGACATCGGGCTCCAGACAATCATCTTCGTTGCGATGCAAGGTCCTTCAACACGATGCGTCAGGATTTTGGAGGGAAACAACATGAACTTACCAAATGTTTGCCACCACTGTAGCTTCTACATGAACCACGGAAGTAGAGTCAGCAGGCTTCAGACTTCGGTATAGTGTATCACCTTTTGGGATGAAAATATCCCCATAGACATCATCAGGCGTGGTAGCCTGAAGAAACCCTGGGAGCAAGTCGGAAAGGGTAAGAGTGTCATCGTCAAGACATTATTAACCAAGGGGAACCAGTCCCCAATAAAACAGCCTCGACGTATGGCAGGCTCTGCCTGTCACCAAAGTGCGGTAGCCGATCCGTGCCAACGACCGTGTCGATTTCTGCCTGTGCCCGTCTTTCGACTTCAGGATGCTGTTACATTGTAGTGCTACAAAGAACTAGGTTATTGCATGCATCTCTGTACACATTCAGACTGACGGTTTCTGCACCAGCTACAGGATTATGGTCAATCGATGAACCGAACACTGTCCATCCACTATCATGCGACTGACCTACGAATGCTGTTGAACACACATTTTTCAATGATCGGAGTCGCGGAAAATCATCACTTTTGGTGTCCTTCAAAAGATCGAACGCCACCGCTGATGCACTGCTGCCCATGGCCTGCATTCAGTGAGTCCTGATTCAGCGCCTGAATGAGCACAGTTTTCCACCTGGCGCTTTTTAGCGTGTTCAAAAGGTTCTGCTATCATCTGTGTAGCACAACGCTTTGAAACTGCCGCTTTGCGTGTGAAAACGGCACCTGGGGAGTCACAAACTGAGGACCAGGTGTCGTCGCAAAAAGCCGACCACTTGCGAAAAGAGAAAGCGGACGCTTCTGGCGCTAAGCACTCCATGACGAGGGGAATTCCGCGCTCAAGTACTTCAATGAGATGGTCATAACCAGGGGAACTTCGTAGTCATACACGATGGACAGGGTTAATGCCGCAGAAATTTATCACGTTGGTGCATACATTCACTTGGATGTGCGATACTCCCCTTTGGATATGTTTGGAAAACTCATGAGGCGAGCCAAGAACATTCAAGACGAGTTGGTCAATTGAACGGGACGAAAAGCAGGAGCAGCCTTGGCTCTAAAGGCCCGATGAAAGAGTCTCCTCTGAGATTCCCGTATGCAGACCAACAAAAGCTGAAGGACCAACCAAAGGTTTTCACGGTAGATATAAAAGTGACTCTGGGCGATGACGTACGCGTCTCTGGTGGCGAGGTAGGGTCTGCCCGAGTAAATATTAGGTCGGTGGTCGAGAAGGTCTTTTGCGATTTTCTTTGAATTGTTCATGATCATATCTTGGTTGAGCGCACGGATCATGATGATACCGCCTGTTGCTAAAGTGAGGAATGCGAGATGCAAAAGATTGGACCGGACCATAACGAGTTGCCTAACCCAAGGCCTTTTCGCGTCGATACTAAAAAGATTACCAACGATGGGGAGAGGAAGACGAAGCCCCTGGTCGCCTCTTGAGGAGAGCGAGAGCGGTGATTACCACCACACCAAGTAACAGGTGAATCATTACAGTCTGGAGAGGAAGAGGAGCAAGATGATGAGTACCCCATAGGTACTGCACTAAGTCCTTGGACCACCCAGACGTGCGATCTGCTGACTGGTTAAAGTTCTCCGCGTGTCACGCCGCTTTTTGGATGGCGGGGGTAAGAGTGCTTGCAATTAGGGTTGTCCACTATTAGTAGGGGTCATTTGAGGTCACTCGATCGGAGCTGACTCCGCTCGTGGGAACGAGTACACTTTCGTCCTCTTTCTCCCACTTCCACCCTCTCGATGTTGGACCTCATATGTGAGCTTTTGACGTCCTTGGGTCACTCAAATAACACTACTCAACCCGTCGACACCAGTTTGCATTCCCCTCGCATGTCAGTTGGCATCCCGCCCTTTTCCTCCGCAGTCGGCTGACAATGAGTTTCAGTTGGCTGCCGGCCCAGAGTATCAGCCGATGCGAACCGAGGCGCCAGGATCTGTCCGAGGTGTCACAACGGTCAGTATACCTCGAGCTGAAATTCGAGTGTGCTGCTCAACCCGAACGCCCCAAGCCTCCATGTTTGCCGCCAAGTCTCGCACGTGGTTCGAGTTCTGCTTCGTACCCTTAATTCCGTTCAAATCTAGGAATGTCTGGATGTGTGGGATATGCCAACTTCAGACCGACGTGCAGCCTGGGTAAGGCGTGTTTGACTCTTGATTTGCCACTCACACCGAGTCTGCGCCGGACTAGGTGGGAACCTCCTGTCGCTCAGCCCGGATTCCAGCACCCTGGTGTTCAGAACCAGTACGGACCCACGGTCGGTGGTCCACAGAGTTATGGCAAGGGCTATCAGCCAGGATATATCTAGTAGATGGGCTAACAGGCCATCATTTCCTTTCTCCTCTGTACGTTATGTGTATGTACTCCGGACCTCCATATGACATCTAGGATGGACCATAGGCTCGTTACCACCTGCGAGTCGCCCTTCTTGATTTCCTTGCTACTTTGAAAACTACCACGACCAATCCGCCAAGCAAAAATCCGCCAACCGCCGACACTGCACTCGCAATCTTGGCGTCTTCCGTCCACTGACTCAAGCGGATACGGTCAGCGACGGATGGCGCCGGCGCTGGATCCGGTCCGCGGGCATCTGAAAACTCCATTTGCGCGGCCCGGGGGTCGGTAAGACTCAACAGCCCAATGTGCGGGGGTTTCGAAGATGTCATGCCATGATGGACGACGTATACGTTCTGAACAAATCAGCACGTTACGACGTCGTCAGTCGTCGCGGACAGAAAGGACTCCACCGTCTCGCCACGCACCCTCAGGAACACGTCTCCAAGCAGCCAGTCCCCCGAGTTCACCTACCCAAAAACAAAAAACAAAAAACCTGCGTGAGCCCCGACATACCAAGCTCGATGCGTGTTCATGTCCACGCACTCCATCGTTGGCTTGCACGCCCCCCATGCACCACCCGTTCCCCTGCCCGCCCTCTGCCCAGCTGATGTCCTCGGGGTGCACCGCGTACTCCCTTCCGTCGTCGCCTTGCCCGAACGCGAAACGAACGTCGACAGCGCGATCACACCGTACTTCCCATAAGTTCGTCCGTGCATTGTACCGCGTCGACCCACCCGTCCCGACGCTGTTCCAAAATGCGGTGACGTCCACCGTGGGTCCGAGGATGAGCGTCGTGCCCGTGTCCAGGATGGCGATCGGAGAAGGCGCCCCAGGCACGAGAGAGTCTGTCAGCGGCAGAGGGTGCCCGTCGATGGTCAAGTTGAGCATGGGGAGTTTCCAGTAGTCGTACGGGCTCGAGAGCGTTTGGAACACGGGAAAGTACGCTATTCGAGCAGCGCCGTCTGCGTCTACGACGAATGGATCGAGCTTGCCGATGGTGACCGACGAGTTGGTGCCGCTGGGGTTGTTCAGATCGCGATTCCGGCCAAGCTTGAAAGCAAAGAATCGATGAGATTCGGCCAAGTGACCAAAGATGTTGTCGAGGACAGTCGTCCCCGTCGTTGATCGGATTGCAGCTGTGGGCGTAAACGAGAGACCTAGGATTCCCGAGTTCCCAGTCGTTCCGAGGTATAACCCATTCGTTTCGTTCGCTAGTGCTGCAAGATAGCATGAGCATCAATCGGCATGGAGTCGAGTTGAACGATTATAGTACCGAATGTCTGAGAGACTATCTGGATCGTACCGAGAGTGACGGTTTCAGTGGCTACAGTGCCCCGCACGGAGCCGAGAAGGTAAAGCAGCCTGAAAAATATACCAGACGAATGAACGGTGGAAGATGCCGACGAGGAGTACATTGGGACTCCTTGACAGTCTGGGTCTGCGCAATTCGAGGAGACGACCCACTTAACAAGGGGATAATAAGTGAGTGTCTGCACATGTCCACGAACGATACTACCAAATCTGACGAGCCGGTATCAAAGGTAACCCAGAAGTCTTGACCTCCGATACTTAGCGACGATGAGGCTAATGTAGTGTGTCCGAGCGAGACCACTCACACTACATGTACCAGATAGGCGCTGCAACAGAGCACGTCTAAGGTGCGTCAACCATCGTATACGCGATGACTCACAATTCCTCGCTGTCGAAAAGTGACGTCTCTCCGTCATCGGCGAAGGTCTTCACTTTTCGAGGAACGCGTCGTAAGGAAAGTTGCGTGCCCTGTGTGATGAGAGTAGCTTTGCCGCTCATTCTTGGGTGCTATTGGAAGTGTACAACGATGAATCATTCGACAGAACGTCATATGGGAAGCTTCGCAAACGGCCCGCTTTTGAATACGACAGGACAGGACGTTTCAATTCAGACGAATGAGACGAATGTGTACATTCCAGTATATTCCTCCATAAGGGTATTTCTGTGCGAAAATCGAATGCAAAAGTCGTCAGTAAGTCGCCGAATTCCATTTATCCTGCTGTTATACTCACCCTACACTCTGCTACGTGCCTGCCTCCGGCCATCGAGTTCTTTAGCTTGTTCCCATACTTCGATCGTCACCTCGTCCTGTAGTCGGGATGCTGCAAGATGCCTTGATGTTGCGAACGTTCAATGGTACACGACAGAAGTTATCAAAGAGGGTGCTAACCTCGCTACATTCATGCGATGTATAAGCTCATCCGGAGTCACCGACCTGTCCTGTTGACGCCGACGGACAAAGTCGTCTTGAATGTGCTACATATACATGAGAGGCAGTGCAAGGTGTGATGGTCACCATTACCTTGGAGGTCTCTTCAGTCACTTGCACCTTCTCGCTCACCGATTTGCATGCAGCAATGTACGAGCGGTAAACTGCCATTTTCTCAGCCGGAGGCAGATGAATCTCATCTTTTGGTTTGTATAAGCTATAAATAGTGGAAGAATACTGAAGGTAGATGTTAACGCTGGTCTACAGAATAATGAAAAATTAGCGACAGCCAAGAAGTAGAATCCCGAGTCGGGGTTCACCTGAAACAGTGCACTCTTCCTTCCTTCGCTCACCACAATCATGGGGAGGTCAGTGTGAAAGATGAATTTACTTGAGAACGGAAAAATGTATTCCATCGTCTGCGAGTTCATTACGTCCTGAATTGCTCGAACATTCATGACTCCTATCATTGACTATGGTTAGTGATTAGGAATAGAATGAGAGTTGTCATATACCTCTCTCGAGTAGTTTACCCTCTTTTATCGCACTCTCTGTCAAAAGGATGGTGGTCCCGGAAGGAAGTTGCAGATAACCAGAGTGTAAATCCTCATCTTTACTTTCTGGAAGGAAGGGCGAATCGTTCAAGAGATCCAGTGAAAGCGGAATAAAGAGGTGCTGGGGTAGAAGTTCCGTAAGAACGTGTGAGAGTGTCGGAGTAGCCCCAGTTGTGGGAGGCTGGGGAAAGTGTGATATCGTCAGGGAAGGTGGGAGCAGGGGAACAGCACGAGTGTGTCTGTGATGAGGATTAACAAAGCATCGAGGAGTTGATCCCTCTACAAACACTTTTGATGTCAGCTGAAGGAGAAGCCACTCCGCTGCATCACCGTCGCCACCCAAGGCCTCACTAGATATCCAATTTATGAGATCTTTGCGCACGTTGGGATCGACACTTGGAGGGGGACTTGGAGGGTCCACCTGATAACAGAGAACATGTAATACTGGGACTTCTGGCGAGGAGTCTTCTTCTACGTTGAGGCTTGGAAAATAGCGCGTCAGAAAACCGAGGGTCACTGGGCATGTTTACCATCACGTACGACTCTGATGAAGCAATCCCAACAAACGTGACTACGTCGGTGGAATGCAAGTTTTCTACGTTATCATTGTCATATATCTTCCACGCGTCAGTAAAGAGCGCAACGGAGATTGCAAGACGGTACCTTGACCCGAACGCCGACGTGAGGTGCTCCCGGAACGGGGAACTTGTGGGGCTGAGAGGGCCTGTGCGCAGGGAAGCTTGCTGGCACGGCTGGTCAGTGCACTCTCACGCAGAGGCAATGCGTGCGCACTTGGGTCTAGCTGGGAAAATTCAGCGGCTCGCCAGGGTGACTCGGCAGGCACAGAAACAGCCCAAAGGATAGAGGCGGTTCCAAGGCAATCAGGGTCAAGAACGTTTGAGTAATCGTCGTGTGCAGGTTGTATGCCCCATCCTCCACACCTGCCGTTGCTGAGCCTCGCGAGGTACATTTCGCTTTGAAGCGAGGTGTCCTGGATCATGGCGCGGAAGCGCACAAGCGTGCCAGGCGTGTATGATTCTGGGGGATGGGATACATCGAGTGGCGGGAGCTGCTCGAACACGATTAGCGTGCGGGTGGTGAGACTCGGAGGCTGGCTGACCTACCTGGAGCAACGCGTCAGGGTCGCTCGTATCGAGGAACAGACGAGAGAAGTGTTTTGTCACTGCGGTCGGAATGTCGTCGTCGTCGTCGTCATACAAGCGCTGTATGACTTTTGTTGGGTCAGTTATTTCGTCGTCGGCCCGCACGGCGACCATGATCATCAATACGTTCCCTCGGCTGTGCTGACCAATGCTTGATGGTCTGACCGTGGCTGTGTCTACAGCGCAGCTTGATACCCTCTTCATCGCCAACGACGACCATGGGCCTTTTCAATCGCAAAAAGCAGCGCAACGACGACGCAGACGACCAGAACGGCGAACAGAAAAAGGAAAAAGGAAGCTGGAAACGCCCCGCAAGTAAGTCTGCGCCCGCCATCTCGTTCTTTCCCAGTGTTTGACCGCAGCATCCACTTAGATACCGCTTTCAAGCAACAGCGTCTGAAAGCATGGCAGCCTATACTTACTCCCAAAACAGTCCTGCCCACACTTTTCATCACTGGCATCATATTCGCCCCGATAGGTGGTCTGCTCGTGTGGGGAAGCAGCCTGGTATGCCGTCCATTCATTCCCGATTCATCTCCTTGACCATTCTGCACACGCATGCCCATCATTGCTTCTCCTTCACGTTTCGTCGGAAACTGATTAGGTGTCTCAAATGACTTTCGACTATACAGATTGCTGGAATTTGCAAAACTCCACGTCCTTGAACAATCTCACCTGGTTCTCGGTGCCTTCCTATTCCTACGACCTTCGCTCGTCCGATAGCGGAAAATCCATTACCCCCCCAAGCTATGCGTATTTCTACGACCCAACAGCCAGCGAGAGTCAAAAACACACTTGCGTCCTCAGATTCGACGTCGTAGCAGACCTACCGGCCCCCGTATTTCAATATTACAAGCTCACCAACTTTTATCAGAACAATCGACGATACGTACAGAGTCTTGACACCTCCCAACTTCAGGGCCACTATGTGTCAGAGAGTACGCTTAGCAAGAGCAACTGCAAGCCACTGGCCGTGACAAGTGACAAAAAGGTTATTTATCCGTGCGGTTTGATTGCAAACTCGGTATTCAACGGTAAGTTTTGGACTTCCTTTTTTCGATTACTGGTCGAGGACTCACCCACGGAATGACTATCGATTCACAGATACGTTCTCTGGCTTCCGTTCAACCTTGGATACATCTGGCGCGTCCGATTATAATTTTACACAGAACGGCATAGCTTGGCCCGGCGAAGCCAAGAAATACAGTGCGACGTCCGGTTATGTTGGAAAGTTTGATCAGATCGTGCCTCCCCCCAACTGGGTGCTCAGGTACCCTAACTACACAGACGAGAACCCGCCTCCAAATCTTAAGACAGATGAACACTTCCAAAACTGGATGAGAACAGCGGGTCTCCCCACGTTCTCGAAGCTGTA